>VUQR01016187.1:7437-17840 GCA_015108515.1 Hemichromis elongatus
CTCTGTACATCATTATAACGGCTGTACAGTGTGAGGACAGAATAACTCCAGCTTTGTGTCTTTTTTTATTCTAGCTTAAGTACGGGACAAATCGCTTCCTTTTCACCTCAGGATAGAACTCCGACGGCCAGTCCAGCTGTGGCTCCATATATCGGTTGTTAAGCTTAACGTAGAAATGCTTTACAAACATTCAGAGATGAACTTACACACTTGCTTTACTTCTCTGTGTCAGTTTTCTCGGAGATGAAATGTAGCAGTTTGGAAGCACGTAGCCAGGCTCCAAATGCTAAACCAGACCGCCGACAGGTCTCGCACACAACAGCCGCTCTATCACGTGGCGGATACTGCTCTGATACGCTCAGTTGTTTACGCCACGTATCGCGTTTTGTGAGGTGATTTTGTGATACTTCGGATCGGATTAAATTTGTAATTTCTCTCCGATATCCGATCCAGTAATTTAGGTTAGTATCGGACCGATACGTAATATCGGATCGTTCTATCTCTAGTTTAAATGCTGTGATACTTTGCGGAAGGAAAGTATTCCACAGACACTTGATGGGGAAACCTCAAACTTCCTGAGTTACAGTCTTCCTGCACATCATTTCTTTGTCCAAACTTAGTAAGACCTACATTTTTTTCTATAGGCACTCCTCATTTCTAAGGACAATGTTTGGATTTATACCACATACAAAAGAATTTCATATGCCTGTATCCATCTGTGCTGGTGCCCCCACTGGTTGGCATGTATGCCGTTTAAAACCGGTCATTTAAAAAATTCTTTTATGTATACAATTCAATTTTAATATGTTCTGTGATTAAGAAAACAAGTTAAAGTGCAACAACCAAGCAATGAAGTTATTCTTTGCATCACAAGTGCAACCCTAACCCTAACCCTTGGCACTTTCATCTCTTCAGATTGTACACAACAAATCCCAGAGATCTTGCTTTTAGCATGTGGGCCACAAAGACAACCAAAGTAGGTTTGAAAAAACAACCTGAATGACAAATGGTGAAGAAAACCGAAAAAATAATAATGTAGTAAAAGCATTAGAGATATTTAAGAACCCACCAGTTCTGGCCACCTGGCTGTTGTATTTCATCAAAACATCATTTGTACATTTGGAGCCAGAGTTGTAGTCAATGTCAATACTTCGTAGATTCAGATTTAAAGTTTAAAATTAAAAAAATTAAATAATAAAAAATATTAAATGACATATTGCAGAAGCAGATAATAGAACATCATTGGTTGCAGTACATGACTGACTTCAAGCAGGCATCCAAGTTTTCAATTTCAATTTATGTTAGACCATTTGAATTAAAGTGAAAGTTCAATCATGTCTTGACTGTTAGATTTATACTGTGGTGTACAAAAGCAAAGCTAACTGATGCCACTCCATGCTGGTTTCATGAATGCATTCTGTATTTAAAGAGAGAGCTGAGCTACAATGACAAGCACAGGCGACAGACAGGAATGTCTCTCCAGTAAGCAGAAGTCTCAATTGTAAGCTATGTTTTAGAAGGTGTAGTGCTGGTAGTTTGTGTACTGTTAGGTCTGCTCTACAGAAGCCTGTCCCCAGCTCTGATGAAAACTTGCAGAGAGAGCTTGCGGCCAATCCAGGCTAAACGCTCATGACAGTGCAGAAGCCCAGGGGTCAATGAGATCTGCCTCAAAGCTCACATAGGCAGACATGTAAAAGTGTAGATGTGCGCTCACGTCTACACAGCCAGGCTGCCTCTGGTGTGCCTCTCCTATGTCCAATCTGAAATTCTTCTCTCTCCTTCTTCCAACTAAGCAGTTAATTGATGTGCCCCGGGCAAACTCTCATCCTTCCATACCTTTATCCAGTCTGACTCAGTGACCCTCTCATCTAACCCTAAAACCTCCTGTCTTTTTCAGTTAAACACTATGCAGCACCAGCAGCTAGGTCACATTCTCACTTTCTCTTCCACTCTATTTCCCTCTATTCAGGTGAATTGAAGGCACGATTGACACAATGAGACTGGAAGCTTCAAATTAATCACCTCTCTCAGTTTGAAAGCCAGTAATATCTGATGGAGCATAAAGCAGTTGAAGGCAATAATCAACCAAATATTTTGTTTGAGCTTAGTTCGCTATGGAAATGCAAATAATATGTACTTCATGATATTTAACTCACATATTTTTACACTAGTGTCTTAACTTTTAGTTGATTGGCTTTATTTATTTGATTAGCTCATAATGAAAGTGAAATTTACAATATAACATGCTATGCTTTAAAATATCTGCAAAGATGAGCAGAATTTGCATGATTAATTCACAAAGATTATGAAAATGACAAAACACTTCACCAAGTATTTTGATTAAGGTATTATTTTGTAAGAAACAGACTTAACATGTTTAAATTAAAATATAGTATGTGAGTTATAACCAAAACTACAAGTAAGTATAAAGGCAGATGACTGCCTAACATCCCCTCGAACAAAACTAGCTATACACAAGAAATAAAAGCAAATGTTGAGGTATTTTACAAGTACTGCTTAATAAAGAATTCTGGACTGTGGTTTTCTTGCAGTAGACTCTTTTTATTTTAATCTTGTTGCTCAGTTATGCACCTTGGCCATGTTCAATCATAAATTGACCTTCAGCATTATAAACCTACAACATGACTCTGGGACACATGCAGGGATTGATGTAATGGTTTGCTAATACAGATATTAATTTTCATGGACAATGATTCTGTTAAACATAAATTGTCATTTCCAATATTTCTGATCAACCTGTGGCGTTTTCAATTTAAAAAAAATACAAAAAACCCCCAAAAAACAAGAAAACTACATGGCCTGATACAATATGTAAATGGTACTCCATACACTGTCTGAGCTTTTTAAACATAAACATGAATGACTTTGCATCTCATTCAGTTTCCATCTCAGAGAGAATACATACTGCTCACCAGTAGAGACAACCTCAGGATTCTCCTGCAGTGTTTGTTTTTCAGTAGTAGGACTCTGTATTTTCATTATTTGCTTACGTATTTGCCTTGAAAATAATGAATATTCATTCTTTTTAGCAGCACATGCAAAAGTTATGGAAAGTGGCTGCCAGCGTGGCCATGAGCACAAATGATCGCTACTTTTGTGTCCTGCAAACCAAAGTGGAGGACTTTTGTACAAATCTAAAGTGAAACAAAGACATCTGACAAAAAAGATATAGATTATTCTATTTAAAAAGAAAAGGAAAAATATATAGTAAATGAAATTATTATTTTACATTTTGATGAACGTGTCATTTAGGCAAACGTTTCTGTCTAGGAAACATTTGTCGTCTGTCTGTAAATGTACGGTTATACACACCATGAAGCTGTTTTTATACCTGTATCATGACTGCAGTAGAAAAGTCTGTTAACAAATCAGAACTTGTAGATTTAACATTATTAACTGTGGCATTTCTTGATGTTACTGTGTTACTACATGCTCACTGTGAGCACTAAACAAACTAGCATCCATGCAGGCTTCTTCTTGTCTCGTGTCTATGCAAACACTGAGATGGGAGAACTAATGTAGCATAAAGCCTCATGGCCAGAAAAAAAACAAACAAAGAACTATTTCCTTTCACTGTAAACTATATTACACTGAAAATGCCCAATTACAAACATCACTTGGATGCTTAAACAAAACACAATGAAAATGTACTGACTGGGAAGGCTCAGGGAGGGGCAGCCATCTGCTGCAACTGTCAACACTCAACAGAAGCTAGAAAGCTTCATCTGGACAAACCTGGATATTTCTGCTCCAAGCATGGAGGCTGGAGGTCTAGCACCCACAGACAAGAGTGTTGGTGGGGGAAATCACTGACACAGTCAGCGTTTACCAACACACACCCAACCCTTACCAGTGAGGAGAGCTGCTCTGTGCTTGTCTAACTACAGTCCCCTTTACATGTATTTATCAATCAGATGTAGCTGTCATGGCTTATGTCACGGCAGAGTGGAGAGGTTATGTGGGATAAGCTATTTTGAACAGGTGAGGTTTGAGTCTAGACTTAAAGGTAGAGAAGTCAGGAAGTAGGGAAGGTAGGGAGGTAGGGAATGCTATGGGCAGCAGAGTTCTGGACACGTTGGAGCTTGTGGATGGATTTCTGAGTAAGACCAAAAAAGAAGTGATATACAGTATTCATTCCGGGAAATTACAAGGCTGTGAACAAGAATGGCAGGAGCATGTGGAGGGAGGAAAGGACGGACACGATTAATGTTGAGTAATTGGAAATATGCAGACCGAGTGACATTATTAATGTGTGAATTCAAACAAAGACATTTTAGAAAATGTCATGATAGGGTTTTATATCATTTTTGATCCCGATCAAATATTTATTCAAATAATATTATCATGTCTATGTGCTTTGATCACTACAGGCTTTATAAGATGGTAGTAACCTTAATGTAATTTTCCACAGTTATTTAAACTGCAGGGATGTCATAAAGACTTAGATGAAGTCTAAGTTCCAAATTCAGATAAAACTCAGTTATTGTATTTGTCGCTAAAAATGTTATAAACATGTCTTGATGCACGCTCAATCATCCAGGTAAGTTAATCCCTAAAGCGGATTCTGTTCATCTGGATGTAACATTTCACTGAAAACGTCATATGAAACGTTTCTCCCACTGAAAACGCTACATCCAGATGACCAGAATCCACTTTTGGGATGTTATAAACATGTATAAAAGTGTCTGATCAGATACTTCAGCCATAACAAAAGTAATCCCCGGTAGATTTTTCTTTTTTTTGTTTTTCTTCCTGTCTTTGGTTAACTACTTTCAGGTGGAGTTGTGGGCTTGTGTTTGTGTGGACTGAACTTTTTTAGTTTGAGCCGTCAACCTTACACCTTTCCATAATCAGACAGTCAAGTATGGCAGATCTACCAACTGGTCGACTGTATTGTGCTGAACAACAGGGACTGGTTGCAAAAAATGGATTGATTTTCTAAAATACATAATGCTGCTGAATCAGTGGACACATGGCCTGTCTTTCATCCCAGTGTGGAGTGCATGCAAGTCTGGCATACAATATATAAAAACATAAAATTATCCAAAACAACTGTGTGGTTTCTCTCAATAGCTGCTTCAATATCAAATGGCACATTGGATGAAAAATGAAATGAATATGAAGAGAGGTATACCCAAAAATGAAGTAAACTGGTAAGTCCCTGGCAAGTCCCTTTTAAGATAAATCAATTAAAAATGCATATAAATACAAAAATAAATATTCCCAAATGACTGAAAATGTAATTTAACATGCAGCAATGGATGGTAAACTCATGATACAAATAAAATAAGACCTATAACCTGATTCCAACATTGACATATACCTAAAAGATAAAATGCAGCAACAACCTTACCATTTTGAGTTAATATTTAGCAAAGCAAAATACACCAGATCTAAAATAATAATTTACTACAGGAAAAGGTGTTACAGAGGAATGTGCCTTACCTGTGTGCAGTCCCTGCTGTTCTGTCTGGGAACACCCACACATGAAACATGCTTACTATTGGTTTTCCACTGATTAATGCCCCACTCTGACAGCGACATGTGGAACCTTGGTATTACAAAAATTCAGTTTAAATAAAAAATACTGCTATTATTAGGCCTTTTATACTCATCGGCCTTCCTTTTTAGGATGTGATTTGGAAATACTTGTAACCTAATTCAAAGTTTCTCCTCACTTTACAGCCTCACACCTGGAAATCCTCATCAGTTTCAATCAGATCCATTTTCTCCACAATCCTGTGCACCACAAAAGACTCTAGTTGCTCTACATCCCATTGGACTCCCCATTAGAATCACTGGTATCAGTCCTCTACCTGCCTGCCACCTCTCCGCCTGTGGATCCTTGGAACCTCATTGGCTAACCTAATGCTTCATCCCCACTAAGCTAAAAGTAAGATCTCTCAGTTTCATTACCACTCATGTCTGATTCACCTCTTTGAATGGACAATAATTAATCTTCTCTTCTCTGCCAGAGCTTCTGACAACTCATCTGATTCAAAGCTGCACACTCACCTTTACTCTAAACCCTCCACCGATTATGTACTCTCAAAAAAACTTTGTGCCACAGAGTTCTGTCATCTGAGTATGCTCTTTGGGCCCTGCCAGAACTGCAGCTTTGCAATACTATGAGGAATGCTAAAGTTATTTGACCAGGATCTTTTCTTCAATGGGTATATTAAATCAAATGTGGGACTGTTTTCTTGCATTTGCAGAGTATCTTTAAATTTAGAATCATCCTAATTTACTGAAAGGTGTGAGTATTTCTGTATGTAAGGTAAAAACAAATGCACAGACATGTTTAAAATTAACTGTTATTTACATGTCAAAGAGCTCTGCCAGCTTAAAACTGCACAGGAGGAAACAAAGAATCTGACACGTATCATTCATGTTAAGAAAATTCTTTCTCATTAACAAGTGAAAATTATTCATATTGATTTCCCTTTGTGTCCACATGGAAAACTGGTTCATTGCAATAGACCTGTAGTCTTTCTATAGAGGTGTAACCAGAAATGAGAAGCAGAGTCTGATAAATCAACAGTAATTTGTTTACTAGTATGAGTTTACTATGTGTAAAAAGGAGCCAAATTTACAATGAGGAGCCTGTGTAGGTTAATAGGTGTCAAACAATTAGTTAATGAATAATGCACAAGGCCATACTTCAGAAATGGGAACATATTCTGAGTTAGAGTTTTTGGACACTGTTAATACTTGTTTTGGGATTCTTTTAAGTGAGTAGCAGGATATTTATAAAGATATGAATAACATTTTTAAGCTCATAGCTCATGTACAACAACTTTGTGCATTCTACTATTAAGCAGTAATTAGAAGATAAAACTCTTAGTTAATAGCCTAATGAGTGGATGACTTTGGCTGAGTGGGTCTTCTGTCAATTTGAAAGTATGTGGATTGATCCCACTTTGTATGGTCAACCGAGCAGAAAGGCTCTATATAAGTAACATTCCGTTTACCGTTCATGGGTGCATAATACAGCCTTGCAGAAGTCAATAACTCCCTCGAAATGACTGATGAAGAGAAAACAGACTATTAATACCATGCCAATAAGCTGATAGTTATAGTTAATATGTGTAAGCTAATCCAAAAATGTTATAACTTTTTAGATATTTAATTTTCAGCATAAAGCAGTACTGCATAATCAAACATAAGCAGTTCCACTCTAGTAGTAAATATAGTCAATAGAAAATCAACAACAAGCCCAAGGCAAGCATGCGTTACATGTCAAGCAGCCTCCCTCAAGGCCTGTAGTTATTTTTAAGAATTCGACCTGAAGCTTTAAATATTGCAGCTGTTTAATATGCAGACAATGATATTTTGCTGATATTATCTAGATAAAGAATAGGCCTGAAAAAGCCACAGAGTGCAACAGAGCAGAAAGTGAAACTAGGAGAAGCACACACGTGCTCTATAGGGTTGATCTAAGAACACTTTGTCACTAAGACATAACAAATTAGTGTTTAAACTAAAGTCAACTGTCTGTTCATTGTGTTTGTTTCTCTTTTCTTTAAACACAGTTCATCAGCTCCACACACTACCAGGTTGTCTCTCCCAGGATGAGGCTGCTTCTGTCAACACAGCACTAATAGAATGGTGAGGATAAAAATGATGTGAATGATATTATGTAACCTTCACAGTCATCTGATCTGAACTGAAATGAACACCTATGGGAAATTTTGGACCAACGTTTTGACTATTCTCTCCAACACCATCCCAGTGGTGAAATGGTGAAACACCCAATGGTTCCAGTAGTGTTCCAGAGATTTGACTTGAAGCTATTCAAGTTGGTTCACGAATTTCTTACAAAAAGGCCTTTTTTCTTTATTTTTCATTTGTTGATAAAAGCTAAAACACTAACAAGATGTTCAGTTTTCAAATCAATGGGAGAATAAGCTTCCTAATAACAAATTTAACCAAATCTAAACAAAACCTGTGTGAGTGCAGTATTTCATCAATGACAATAACTAATGGACTGCTTTACCAAAAGCAGTTGCACAAATTCACGCTCGAGCAAAACAAACTAAACATTGAAAGTTCAAATCTGCGAGTAAGCATGACAGGAAACACTTGAGTTTACAATCCATTCATTGGAATGTTTTTGAAAAGTGGTGGTGATCGATGTTCAGTAAAACCATTTCCAAAGTGATCAGTCCCAACATTGATGGTGACAGAGCTGCTTGCATCGTGGCCACTTATCTGAAGCAATATAAAATCTGATAATCAAATGCCAGCCACACTATATATCACACTATCTACATCTTCCAACTGCAAAAGCTAGAAAAATGCTTGGTGATCTGGTGGCATCAAAATAAATACCCCAAGGCACCATGTGACCACCGTGACTTTAAACACATCAATCTGAGGGACATGAAAGGCTTTTACTAAATGTCACCACTGAGACCCCCAGATAAAAATACTGCATACAAACAGACACAAAGCCTCCAGAGCAATACATTGCCCCACCTTAGACTCTCTGACAACATTTTTATGTTGCTTGTCCTTTCCTTCAGCCCTGAGCTGAAGACAATCACTCCGTCACAAAAGGCAATAACTGTGTGGCCTAACAATGCTGCTTCTACTCCAGGACTGCTTTTCTTGCACTGAATGACAGAGATGTAACAACAATGGATCAGGGGGAATATGCATCAGCTATCGACAGTCACATCAAAAAATGTGTGAATGGTATTAATTCCATCCAAACAACTGTGTACACCAGCCAGAAACCCTGGCTGAACACAGAAGTTAGATCTATTCTGAGAGTCCATGACTCCATGTAGTATTTAGAGTAAAGTAAGTAAAATAAGTAAAATCTTATTTCGTCTGTGAAGGTTCTCAGTCATCCAGGTCATCGTAGTCTAAGGAGCTGTAAGGAAAAGGCGTCTGGACTTCTTTAGGTTGTTTGAAGACGTTTCACCTCTCATCCGAGAAGCTTCTTCAGTTCTAGGGTCAAATGGTGGAGAGTCCCATATTTAAGCCTCTCACCTCGTCTTCAAGCAACCTAAAGAAGTCCAGACGCCTTTTCCTTACAGCTCCTTAGACTAAAATCTTATTTGTATAGCACCTTTCAAGATAAAAATCCCAAAGTGCTTCACAGAAAAGCTAAAACATAAAAATATAAATCATCCAAAAGCAAGTTTAAAAAGATGAGTTTTTGAAATGAAACCAGTGAGTCCACAGACCTCAGGTTCAAGGGAAGGGAGCTCCAGAGTCTGGGGGCCACAGTCACTAACGCTCTATCGCCTTTTGTTTTCAGCCTGGTATGTTGGACGTCCAGCAAGCCCTGATCACATGATCTCAGGGACCTGCTGGGGATGTACGGATGTAAAAGATCTCTGATATAGATTTTATTTAGATATTGGTGCTTGTCCATGCAGAGCCCTCAATGTCAAAGTCAAATCTTGAAGTGGATTCTGAATTTTATGTGGAGCCAGTACAGCTGGATCAGCGGAGGTGTAACATGAGAGTATTTAGAAGACTTGGTCAGAAGCTTTGCAGCAACATTCTGAACAACTTGCAGATGATCCACAGAAGCTTTACATAAACACGTGAACAAAGAATTACAATAATCCATACGAGATGAGACAAATGCATGGATGACCATTTCTAGTTCTGAGCGTGATACAATGGGACTCAGCTTAGCAATATTTTTTAAATAATAAAAACAGGAGCGAACCAATAAATTAGCATGAGTGTCCAAAGTCAGAGCTGAGTCAGTTACACCAAGGTTGCTGATAGAAGGTTTGGCAAATGTAGCGAGAGGGCCTAAGTTTTCCATAACCATAGGTACCAATTTTTGGGAGCACAAACAAGGACTTCAGTTTTCTCCTCATTTAGCTGAAGAAAGTTATCAGCCATCCATCCCCTAATGGAATCTAAGCATCTATGCAAAATCTGTAGTTTGAAAACATCTTGGGGCTTAAAAGAGATATATAACTGAATATCATCTGCATAGCAGTGATAACAAATATGTTTAAAAGTGCTCCATAAGTGCTAAAGAGGGAGTATATACAGCAAAATCAATAAAAGCCCCCCAAAAGAGCCCTGTGGCACGCCATATTAAAGAGAAGTAGAAAAGGACCTGTATTTTCACTTAGCCACAGAAAAAGATTATTCACACAGATAAGATGCCAACCAATCCAAAGCAGACCCTGATATACCCATCCAATGTCTTAGCCTATCTAGCAAAATGTAATGGTCAACAGTATCAAAGGCAGAGGTCAGGTCCAACATTAGCAAGACATTACATTCTCCTGCATCATATCTCATCAAGATGTCACTGGAGACTCTAAGAAGTAATAAAGAATAATCAGGCCCCATCTTATCTTAATGACCTTGTAGTACCATATCACCCTATTAGAGCACTTCGC
>VUQR01016188.1:5841-26305 GCA_015108515.1 Hemichromis elongatus
TTCTTTAGGTTGCTTGAAGACGTTTCACCTCTCATCCGAGAAGCTTCTTCGGTTCTAGGGTCAAATGGTGGAGAGTCCCATATTTAAGCCTTGTGGGAGGGACAATGGGCCCCCTACTGATCCTCTACCTAATCACACTTTAGGTTCAAGCAACCTAAAGAAGTCCAGACGCCTTTTCCTTACAGCGCCTTAGACTACGATGACCTGGATGACTGAGAGCCTTCACAGACATACTTTTTTATTGATACTTTATATCAGCCATCGCCAAAGTCAAGAGTGCGGTGGCACACTTAAAATGCCATGGGGCATATTAGAGCTTCACTCTATCAAAATACAAGAAACATGAATGCAAAAACATACATAAACAATGATAACACGTAACCATCCAGTTCTTCCTGTCCTGTACACAGTTTGCATTTCTCCGTTGCAGTCTTGTCTTTTTTTGTGCGCAATCAAAATAAATGTCATATCCATTTTCCTCCTCCCTGCGCAGCAACTGAAATGGGCTGGTCGCAGCATAGGTCAGGCAGAAGACCTAAGCCATGGTTGGACTGTTTTCTTTCTATGTCTGGCATGTTACTGTAATGTATATATTACTGAATTGAAGTTAGACATCGCGCTGCTGTCCAGCAGCGGTAACAAACAGACGAACGATCCTATTAACAAACCACTGTGTGATAAGACAACACGAAACAAGCGGAGGTTGACGTGTATTTTAGTTTAACCACTGAGATGAGTTAATGAGAGGCATTGTTTAACCTTTATTTATTTGTCTCTATATTTTCCGTTTACGGTCCCTTTAAACGCCCTAAACAGGAAGGTCTATGAACGTGTGAGCTCCGCCCACTGGAGAACTAAATGCGTCAACTTTGGTGATTCTTGGAGAGTTTGTTCTTTCTTGCGTTCTTGGCCAGTTTCTAGGACATGGTAAGAAACTGCACCGTTAATTTCTTCTGCAGTTGTCTGAGGTGGTAGTAATGAAACTGTCGAGCGAGAGGAAGCATGAACGGTGTTGTGCCAACAAGTCATCGGCTGCCATGAAGGGCTTTGTTTTTACGCGGTATTTATGTCACTGTGACAGTTTGGACCCTGCGACAAACCGACCGCAGCTTCTAACTTGTGACACGAATGTGCCTGCGACTTAATATCAATCACGAGAAACAAGTTTGACAGATTGCACCCCAACAAGTTGTTTGTAACATTCTAACAGCTTTTTGGCGCAGCAGCAGAAGGAAAACTGCGTTGTGGCGCAAAGGCCGACAGCATATTAACGCTAATGTCAGCTGTGAAATGAAAAGTCAAACGGTTGTTTTTGTTATCTTGTCGTCTTGTTTGGGGGTTAGTTGTGAGAGCTGAACAGACGCACCGAGCCACCATGTTGTAACCTGCTGACATTTCTGGTTTATTGCTGGCACGTCCGTTTATCGTTCTCGAACATTTTGTTCCCCTTTTCTGTTTTCCTTTTGTGTGTTTGTAGTTTAGGTGCACATCTGCGGCGCTGTGGTGTACAGAGGTCTTCAGCCACTCCTCACGTCTTCATATTTTTCTCCTGGAGACAGGTTTTGGTGCTGCGCAGCAGCTCTCCATGCGTTCGCGTGTTTCTTTGGGCCTTGGCTGCTCTCTCGCTCATTTTCACTTCTGTGCTGACAACTAACCCAACCGAGTTGTTGTCACATTCCGTCGTCTCTATCACAGAATAGAAATTGTACTCATTACTTGAACCTGTGAAAAATACCAAGGATGACACAGGTTTGACAGATCTACCGTCTCTGAGCTGAGCCGTGCGCTCTCTATTCTGCATTTCAGTTCCCTTCAGCTGCTCTTCTGTCCGTTAATCATTTTGGAGTTTGTGTAGCAGTAGTTCCGTTTATCGGCACATTTCTTTCTGATTCACGTGGTTCTTGTGACTTTTGTAAACTGGTGGGAACAAACATTGAATGGGGGGATACAAGGAAACGTGGTACAGCTGGTCACTGAGGTAAACCCAACAGATTGGATAGAATTTGCAGTAGGACACATCAGTACAATCCAGACCAAACGGTGAATTTCCTCTGTAGTACTTTATAGGTGAGTATTTATACATGGGAGTCTCGTTTTTAGAGCCAGCCCTAACTGGAGGTTTCAGCCTGTTTATGAGGCCATGAGTGTGAGGGTATAAACAAAAGGTTTAGAATTGTTTTTAAAGCTAAGAACGTCATCCATCCTGTTTGTTCACTTGGTAAGCAGGTTCCTAATTGAGAGTCTGAAGAGTGTTTCAGACACAGGAGCTGCTTCATGGAAGAGATACACGACTGCTGCTTTTGAGTGAAACTGCATTTAATGGCCTCTGAGCACGCAGCTCTTTATTTTAAACTTTTTGTGGAGAACCAAAGCACATATTTGTCCTACACCAGTCACTGCTCATTACATGTCTAATATGACCCCAGTGACTGTGGTGCTGGAAGCATCAGAGAGAAATGTTCCTGATGTGTGAGAGGAGTGTGTTTCAGTGCTGTCTAACCTATAAACGTGCGTTCTGGACGGACCATAGTCCCTGTGTCCCCGTCGTGAACATGAGATCTGATCTGGTCTGAGGGGAGTCATTTTAATTTTCAGTTTCTTGACCCAGAGTGAAGATGAATGAGGATGCGTTCGAGGTTCCAGAGAGGGCCGAGTACCGCTACTTGGTACAGGAGGAGGAGGAGGAGGAGGTGCGGTATGTACGTCACAGACACTACATCAGCCCCTTCCTGGTCCTGTCCAAACGCTGCATCTTCCTCATCTGCCTCGGCGTGCTCGCTCTGCTCGCTCTCGCCGCCTACCTGGGTTACGTGGCCCAGACGCTGCCGCCGGGGCTCGCCCAGGTGTCGACAGACTGTGGCGACTTTAGAGGAAGATATGTGAGTTTGTACTCTTGATAATATCAGATATAAGATGCACTGCAACCACTTTTCAAAAACGACTTTTTAATACACTTGGGCCTCGTTTCCTGAAGTCCGTAGCTGTAATCCTGACCAAATGTAATCGTTAACCTCGCTTAGCCTTGCTTTCACTTCCCTAGGATGCTGCAACACACAAGATTTGTGCTTCATTTGCAGAAATGACAAAGTACAGCTTGTAATCAAATTAGTCTCTAAATGTTTTTTCAGTGAAAATGAGCTGGCTGCTGCAGGATGGGTTCCATGCAGCACTCGGCAGCTCAGTTTATCTACCACAAAAAACAAGTTTGGTTAATAAACTGGTCAAAAGAAGTAAAGGAACGCCAGCACGGCTGGTTTGGTGGTGGGTCAGCAACACACAGACACATGCCAGGCAAGAGCACCCTGAGCAGCTCTGAGTACACTGGTGAAGTGGCTCCTCCTCCAAAGTGTGCTCTGACAGACTGATTTATCAACCATCATTTTTAATCTTTTCTCTGTAGAAAAATGGGGCCTACTCCTTTAAGGGCATGCCCTATGCTGCTCCACCTGTTGGTGTCCTGCGCTGGGCTCCTCCGACCGACCCGGTGTGCAAACGCAGGGTTACCGAAGCGGGCCACTTTCGCAGCATGTGCCCTCAGGTGCGGCCCTTGTCGAGCAAAGGGAAGGTGATGGGCCAGGAGGACTGCCTCTTCATCAACGTGTGGACCCCCACCCTGCAGCCTGACGCCAAGCTTCCCGTCATGGTCTGGATCCACGGAGGATACCTGCACATGCTCAGCGGAGGAGAGAAGGGATACTCGCCCACAGAGAAGCTCGCCGCCGACACAAAAATGGTTTACGTCAGCTTCAACTACAGACTCAATGCCTTTGGCTTTCTCGCGCTACAGATGCTGAGAGAAGGTTCCCAGAGAAACACCTCAGGTCAGTCGGTGATACTCAGCCGGACGAGGGTTTGACTGCAGCCGGCAGGCACGCTATCCATTTACAGTAACAAACAACTGGCTGCAGGATTTTTGCAGCCTGAAGCCTGAAGCCTCAGCTGAAACTGTTTAGCACATTTATCAGAAACTTGTAAGCAGTAATTATGACGTACCTTTGTATAGTGTTGTGTAAGACGTTTGTTAGATATCAGAAAAGGTTAAAGGAGACCTATTCAGCTCTTCCACATATTTTATCTCTATACAACCTGTTGTAATGGATGTTCATGTTAAACATGGTTAAAGTTTCAAACAATGAGGTCAGTGTGTGTACAAGTCACCCCTGTGAGCCGAAACCTGACGCTTCACACCGAAAGCTTTTCCTACGTTTGATCTGTAGCACACAAGCCCCGCCCACTGGCTGTCCATACCTTTTATTTTATTAGTTTTGTCAATGATCTATAATATCAGTGAGCTAAAATAAAGTTACAATACACATTAGACCAAAGCAATAAACAAAGGGTACAAAGAATAACACAAGAGCTCCTAAAAATAAATGTAATTATTACAGAAGAAGAACTTTGTGAAAAGTAAAAAATATAGACGGTATAAATACAGAGCACTGTGAAACTGATTGTTGCCTAAACTTAAAACTTGAGCTCGCAAAATCATAGGAAGTGCCTTTAAAAAATACTGTAGTAGTAGAACGAGTCCAGCGTCCTGTCCACCTGGTCCTCAGCGCTCCGGCACAGTCCTGAACTCCTGCCTGCTGTGTCCTGTATCACTTCTCCCTGCTCAGCTGTGGTTCCTCTGCTTGGTGCTGTAGAGATCAAATACCCGACCAAACGCCGGGTATTTGTAACAAGACCTTAACATCACAGCTATCACGCGTACCATGAGACTGAACGTCTTGTCTAGTATGCCGCCGTATTTCTTAGAAATGCTCCATGATGGATTAGAGGAATCCTCCATCAGCATATTTCAATCGGTCCGATCCTGACTTGGAAAGCTGGATCGGCTCATTCCGGTGCTTTTGTGACAGCAGCCCGATGAGAACAGACGGAGAGTTTGTCCACTTGGTCAGAGTGATGCTTTCACCTCATTCACTCCGCTGTCTGTGCTTACTAATGAGGGTTTAAAACCACTACATCGCTCACACGGTCTGACTAACGGCCTTTTATTCCCCGTCGGCATCGAGCGCACGGTCAGCGTACGCGGCTGGCGTGCGATGTGGAACCGAGACACGGCTTGAGCGCCGTCGTTAGGCCTGTTCTCATTATTGTTTGGTTCCCTCAGAGGTGAACCGTGAGCCATCTACTAAACAAATAAAGTGGAATAAAATGCAGCAGAGTTTGAACAAACAAACCTTTTTACACGCTCAGTTAAAGACACTAATTACCGTCACAGAGTTTCAGAAGTAGTGACACTTCCAGGGAGCTTTTAACGGCTTCTGCGAGGTCGCTGCGGCGCATCGTGAGGACGTAAAGAAGTTCTAATGGCTGCGGCGCCTGTTTTCTTACAAGCCATTTAGCACTTAAACTGACCCTTTTAATATTTATGGTGTTTACATTGTGCTCCCAGTTAGAGGGAGTGCTGAGAAGTCCATACCCTTGCATTAAGATGTGTATACTTAATGAATGTTAATGCGATCTTTATAAATGCAGCTCTTTTCCGAGGCGTCCTCCTGCTTGTTTGCATTTTTCTGCTGTGAGTCAAGTGGGTCGTTCCTGTTATGCAACCCGAATAAGCCCACTGTGACCTTGATGTGCCAGAGCCTTGCGTGACACGATGGTGCGATGGCGGGGCGAGCCTCCTCTCCATCCTCTTCACTATCACTTCTCATTTTGAATAGTTGTGATAGTCCTCTGCCCCATTTCCTCGCTCCCTCAGATTCAGAGGAGTTAAATTTAGTTCATGCTGCCACAGCAGCACAGAAAGCTGGTTTCTGATTGAGAAAATAGGACATCAGAAAAAAGGCTGCATCAAAACCCGACTGATCGATCTCTTCCCCACTCTGCCCTTCCCTCCTCTGCAGGGAATTATGGCTTCCTGGATCAGATCGCAGCTCTGAAGTGGGTTCAGAAGAACATCGGTGTGTTTGGAGGAGATCCTGGTAAAGTTACCATCTTTGGACAGAGCTCAGGTATGAACGGTATAAAAAATATCAGTCACGAGGACATGCTGTGACACACGCAGTCTCAAACTTACCCTGAAGGATTGAATGTTTTATGACTAATTCAGTGTCCTAGAAAAGATTAGATCTAATTAAAAGAAGAGAGAGAATAATAACTGTGACACAGATTAGATCTTTCATGTGGTGTTGGGATTATAGGCGGTCAAATCAACACTTACTTATATTTTGAAGTTACACATGTAACTCACTTGCTAGTAGAGAATGTGCATGTGAAGGTTTTATATAGTGAATGCCCAAAGCAGTGACTGGATCAAGTGTAGAGAAGAGAAATCACGTGTGTGTGAATGTACGCTGTCACAGATGTGCTGGTAGGATTTTGGTCAGTTTTGTACAAGCCTGCTGCGGTGGTAGACATCACAGTCCCGTGTGAGCACACGGTTACATTTGAATGAAGGGGGTAACTGGCAGCTAGGTGCTGCTAATGAAAAGCCCTCGATTAACTGATCATCGCCAAAGCATCTCTAAAAACAGAAGCTTTGGCAGTTTACTGGTTTGGAGCATTCAGGTGTGTGTTAACAATGCCACAGGCTCAGCATCCCTGCAGATGTATCCTTGGGTCAAACCGTCCGCCAATGCTCGGAGGGACCGAAGAGCTACATCTCACACTCGGTCGGCTTCACAGGAAGTTCGTGACAAAAGAACTAGAAAAACATTGAACTAAACGGCTTGTTTGGAAGGAAAAACAGCAGCAAACTACTGAACAAGAGCTCTAGAACTACAGTCTATGCACCAATATGTGTGTTAAATAGTGCACAAATCAGCAATTTATGAATTTGTTCATAGCTGAAATTCAGAAACTGCTCTGACCCTGGGTACAAAACAGTGAAAAAGTGCCAAATCAGCGACCTGGCCAGGTCTGAGGTGGGTTTATTTGCAGCCTGGTGGAAGGTTCTGTGACAGAACCTGTCATAAGAACTGCTGAACAGCTGAAGCCATCTGTAAAGAAGAGTGGGACAAAATTCTTCCACAGCCACGTGGAAGATATTACTTGTAATTATTGCTCCTAAAAGTCCTACAAACGTAGCCAGTAGAGCCACTCATCACCTGACACCAGCTGCTTCTCCCGTTTTTGTACTTTGCTCTGCTGAAGGTGGAACATCAGTGTGGACCCTGATGATGTCACCACTAGCCAAGGGTCTCTTTCATGCAGCAGTGGACATGAGCGGCTCGTACGTCTACAACGCGACCCTGGAACAAGCCGAGCACGACAACCAGGTGTTCCTAAACAAGACGGGCTGCAAAGACCTGGCCTGCCTGAGGCGCCTCTCTGTCGGACAGGTGCTGCAGGTAGGAGGAGGAGGAGGCACACAATCCATCCTAACTGGAGACCTGCTGCAAAAAAATCTGTGAAAGGCAACGAAGCTATGACACTAATAAAAAATCTAATAACACAAAAATGTTAATTTCTGTAATATTCTCCCTAATGTCTAAAGATTTCAGGAAATATTTCATTCATAGCTCATCTTTACAATCAGTTCTGACATTTTGATCAAAATTAAAATTACATTTTTTATTTTGATGGCTTATAATGTCACATCTAGGTATCCAAAGACCTGGGCGTCTCTAATTTTGCTGTGCAGTTGATGAATAAATGAGACACTAAATATAATTTGCAGCCATGATTTCAGGCAAGTTTCCCTCAAATAGAAACACCATCGAGGTTCATTAAATTGAGGGTCCTCTGATGAGAAGAGAACCTGTTAGTATATGAAGAGCTTCATTTCAACATGACGATGACCCCGGGATGAATTATGAATATTGCATGTCATGAAATGATGATGACAGCTGAACTTTTAAAACTGTGACAGTCATCAGACTGCAGGTTACTGTTATTAGGTTTTTAAAATGTCAAAGTAAGTGATTCAAGACGCCACTCAGGAGACTGGGAAAAAAACAGTTTCCATCTTATTTTATCCCATAATTCTGTTGGATGAACAACTTAAAAAATAGTCATGTTTTATGAAAGTGAACCCAAAATCACCGTGGACCAGTCGTCCTTACATGCATTGTCCTCCCCTCCTGTCCAAGAGGACCATTAGGGTGAATATCAGGTTTGTTTCCTTCTTCTTGGATCTTATAATAAGCGTGCTTTCCTAGGCCATCCCATGGCAGGTGTACCCCTTCTGGGCAGCAGATGACATGACCGACCTCCCCACCAAAGATCAATATATCGGCCCGGTTGCAGTAGTGGACGGCTACGTCCTCAATGCGCCGCCGTTTGAGGTGTGGGAGAAGAAAGGAGACCACAGTGACGTCCCTTTCCTTATCGGAACAACAGAGCAAGAGGCTGACTTTGCGTGAGTTCACCTGGTTCAGCTTCTCCACATTCAGCTTGTCCTGAGCTCAGTCTCCACCTCAGTCCTGTGTTTCCTCCACAGTCCTCCATCTACAAACATCTCCCAGTGGACGTGGGGGGACTACACGTGGTTTGTAACAGGTAACAGCTGCACTTTGAAGAGACTGTAACCCAGTTTTTTTTTGTTTTTTTGTGGTAGACTTTTTCTAAATGCATGTGATGCATGTAGCACAGTGACTCCATGGTTGCACTGGGCCATGTTTGTGCTGAAAGAAATGACTGCTATAAGGATGAAATCAATGTGTGGACGTGATTGTATCTGTTAAAAATATGGCTGCACAAGATTGTAAGATTGTAGCCACTTCAGGGAACTGGCTTAAGATTAGGGTTAGTGCTTTGCCGTGATGGTTGAATGTAGTAATAGGAGACTTAGGAATTTGATTGAGAATATTTGAATCATTAATGATTCGATGTCTTTCCAAACATGGCCCATTAAACATGCCTGTGTGTGTATTGGGTCCACTTTTGTACACACAGAGTACCTTATGGCAACAACCTGCTAGCAACCAAAGTACGTTTTCTGTGCAGCGTCGTAAACTTCTCAGGAAAAGGTTTAGCATAGCCGCTGCTGGCCATCCCCAGCAACCCGTCATGGAATACAGAATTTTGCCCAGTGATTAGTCTCGACCCCTCTCTAGGTGTGTGTGATCGGGGCTTCAGGGAAACGCTGGTAACAGAACTTTTAGCCCAAATATAAGATTGGTTCATACAAACAAGGTCAACCTCACTTACACTTTGTTTCCTAGCAACGCATCCAACAGATGTGAAGCAGATCACATGAAAGGTTGTCAGGATAGGCAAAGAACAAATAGACTGACAGAAAATTCTTAAAATATTGGTCCTTGAAGCAGACCCTGCTTATTCACTGTGTCTCCGTGTTGAGTGGGAGTTCTTCCTCCCTGCTGTTGCCAAGTGTTTAACATTCCCGTTCACAGTTGAAGGTTTACTTTTGTGTTTCTGCTGAATTTTTTTCTCCCTGATCAGGTAAAATTGGCACATATTAACATGCTTGCAGGAAAAAGATTCTAAAAACTCAGGTTAGGTGTGCTCTATAAACTACCATGTACCCCTTTAAGAAGTCAACCAGGCTCTTGACATGAAAACCTGGCTTTACCTCACCAAGCCTAAATCTGGTTTGTAGTTCAGGCCACTGTTGTTTGACACCAGGGACTGAAACTCACTCTAAGCAGGAAAATCTGTTTAAGCATTTCACATGATAACAAAACTACATTTCTGTTATACTAAACAATGCTTTTTATGTGTGGACTGTATCGGTCTGTGTGTATCACCCGTCTCATTTTCCCCTCAGCAAGACTTCAGTCATTCAGCGAGGATCTAGTCAAGGAGGCATTGCAGCTGTACCCATCTTCGTCCCCGTGTCCCACCAAAGAGCGCTGCCCAGAGAGGTCCTATACCACCATGGTGTCTGACATCAGGGTCACATGTCCCAACAACGACCTGGCCCAGAGGGCTGCAGGTAAACCCGTGGATCACTGAATATTATCATGATAAAAATAATAAGAGCTTTAAACCAGATGTTCAGTGCTCAGAGACGATTAAATGGCAGCTGGGAAAACCTGCAGGGTGTCCGCCTCCAGGCCTCCAGGGCCGGTGTCCTGCAGGTTTTAGATCTCACCCTGGCTCAACACACCTGAATCACATGATTAGTTAACTGGAGAACTACAAGACATGTTTAGGAGGTCATTTAGCCATTTAAATCAGCAGTGTTGGATCAAGGACACATCTAAAACCTGCAGGACACCGGCCTCCAGACCTGGAGTTGGACACCTGTGATCTAAGCACTTTGAAGTGGCTACCTTACCATGACTGCTGATGTATGTCTGTGTGAAAAATAGGTGGCTGGTTGAATAAAGTTTGAACAATTTCATTAGACCCGATGTTGGGTTTTTCTTGGTCTCCACTCGAACCAACATATGTGGGGGAGGAGATTTGAGTCTCCCTAACCAATCACTAGAGTCAAACGTTCGCATCAGTCAAGATTCAGAGTCAACATGCTCAGTCAGCATGCTGGCTTATACCCATATTTTAAGAGGCAGAGAAGGTAAACGCTGTCTCCCATGTTGCATGCCATCTACCTTTCCTTGGCTCCAGTGGGCAGCCCTAGTCCTGGCTCAGGCCGGGGAGCGTGCCCTTCTTGCAGCACACTTTCCTTTCATTTATTCTAGTTTGGAGATGATGATGGAGCCCCACACACATTTATTTGGACAGAGTAGAGCTGTGGCTACATGCAGGGATGCCCGTCAATTTTAACGAATGCCTCATATCGATAATATTGAATTATTACATTGCGTTAGTGTGAACTGACTTAGCTGATAAGTTACTGGCGATCAGTCCATCATCCAGAACAACCACACTCTGAAATGTAGTTGAGTAGAAGACAATCTAAATATTACAGTGAGAGTATCTGATAACAGAGTATATGTGACTGTACAGCAGTGACAACTTCACAGAAGCTCGTTGACACAAAGACAAACTTCTTGCTTTCTTTGTTTCTTTGCTTGCTTTTCTGCTTCTTGTTCCAACCATTTTTTCATGGTCGAGTTTTTCGTTTTACTTTGAAGGGATAAATATACTCAGAGTTTATCGGTCTCTAAGTGAGAGCGACAAAAGCTGAGTGTTGTTCTCCCATGATAGCCAAAGTGAATCTCTTACAACACATTAGTATAATGTAACATGAATATATGTTACAAGTTGTTTTCTTTTCAGAGCACCGAGTCATGGAGCGCCCTTCTGTTTGCAGCGTGGCACGATGGGCTTCGTGTAGGTTTGGTGTCCTCAGGGTGAAACTCTGAGTAAAGTGACATTTAGCTGTTGTGTGAGGCGACTGCAGGGCATCCTGGGTGATTTTTCTTCCACATGCTTCGTTGGGTTTTTATCTTGTGCAGTTTTTCTGTTTGTTTGTTTGTTGGTGGGTTTTTTTCTTCTCTCACTGAGTCACAGCCAATCTGGGCTGGAGATGACTGATCAATGGGAGATTATGTTGGTTTCAGTGAGGAATGAAATATTGCTTATGTCTTGAATAATAGAAAAAAGCTTAACTAGAAATTTAGTTAACACCAAAATATCACAGCTAGCTAGGTGTTAGGTTCCTGAGAACAGAAATTGAACTGCATTTACTCACATTTCTGATGATTACACTTTCGTTGCATTTTAACATTTTATGGTGGAGATATCATCTGAATTTCAGGAGCGGGACCACGCCCCCTCCAGCCCAGGCTATAAATGCCTCCCTTCACCTACACGCACTGTTCTCATTTCCATGCCCCCCCCTCCCCCCCCCCCCTTTTTTTTCTTCTTCTTTTTCTCTCGTCTCCTCTCTTCCTTTCCTCCACTCACTTCTCGTTAGTTTTCGGGGATCTGCCCGGCCCGGGAGCCTTTCGAAGCCTTCCCCAAACCGCTGCACCAGTCACACCTCCTCATCCTCCATCACCCATCGTTACCGAGGATGTGGTCCCAGATAGTGAATTGCTATATCAAACAAATTTCACACGCCCTAATTTGCCAAAAGTTTTTACTAACCAATCCACCATTGAAGGTGTCAGGTGTTCCAATCACTTCCATGGCCACAGGTGTATACACTCCAGCCTGGTACCGTGATAAGATGCCACCTGTGCAACAGGCCCAGTCAGGACATTTCCAGTCAAATTTAGTGGTATTATAGCAAAGTGGAAGACGATGGGAAATCATAGTGGGTCAGCAGATGTGCAGAGGTTGCTACCTTTTTGCAGGGACAAACACTACACACCTCCAAACTTCATGTGGTCTTCAGATTAGCTGAAGAACCGTGTGTGGAGACCTTCATGTGATGGGTTTCCATTTCTGAGCAACTGCATCTAATCCTCACTGGACGCAGGGACGCCACTGGACTCTAGAGCCGTGGAGACACGTTGTCTGAAGTGATGAACGGTGCTTCTCTCTACGAAGTCATAGAGTGAGAAGCTGAATCCACCATTAATGCTCGTAGTCATTCTCACAGCCTTGTTGGAATCACTAGTTAATCTAACATGCATGTCTTTGGATTAGGGGGGACTACAGGAACTTAACGTTTTATTGATAAAAACATGGGTTCACACTCTCTCTGGATAGGACCACGAGTGACGATGGCAATATTTCACAGTTTCAAGTGTTTTGAATGTTTGCTGCTGTGGCGGGGCGGGGTTTGTAGCACTGCTCTGGACACACCTCAGCCCAATCAGTTCTCACTCCTCCCCCACTAAAGGTGCTGAGACCTGAGGAATTGTTGTCGTGTGTGTGTGGGGCTGGCAGCTGGAAAGCTGCAGCTGAGAGTTAAAATAGCATCAACTGCATCAAGTGTGACTAAGTCCAAAATGTGGTCGGGTCCGTCCTTACTGCCACAGCTACTTTTAAGGAAAGTGTCAAGTTTGGACGGCCGCCCCAAGAGTTACACAAGTGAGGGATCAGCAGTAGTGTAGCTAAGCGTTTATTTAATCCTGTCACGAGTGTTGGGAAATAACAAAAAGAATAAGATGTCCAGGATCAGCTGTTTTCACCGTGCGTAGAGTTCAAATATCTGGAGGGGTCTTCTACACATCACTGTTTAAAGAAGCCAGCCAAGGTGGTCTTCTGTCCTCGCTGACTTGCACTGGAGGTTTTGCAGACGCATCGACTTGCTGCTCATATAAAATCCAAAATATGCTTAATTTATTCACTCTCATGAAAAGAAGGTGCTCTTTTGAGCAGTCGCTGGAGTGCTGTCCTACGCTGTGGTGTGCCGGGGGAGCAGCACAGCAAAGAAGGCCTCGTCCAGGCTGCATGTGGGCTGGAAAGTGCTGGCCAACACAATTTTTCCAGAAACACATTTTTGGGGCCAAACTTTCACGCTAAACGTTTGACTGTATTCATGAATGTCGAACATTAAAATATAAATGCAAACTAGGGGCGTTACAACAAAGGCTCAATTCATTAATAACCCAGACGACTGATGGATCATCTAAAACTATTTCATTTAAGTTACTTTTAAAGTCCACGATTCAAACACTCCTGTCTTATTCGCTTTAGCGTGTTGGTACATTTATTTCTGATTATATTGAGGAATGATGGTGAAAAGAATGTGGTGACTTTCCTTGGCCTTAAGAAGCTATTGCAGACATTTTCAGTTTTCTAACACTTTAGAAGCAAAGATCATAAAAACGGCGTTGCACACTTCCACCTGTGTAATGTCAGTAATGTTTGCATAATTGAAATGTGTTTTTCATACTTGACATCTGTTGAAAGATCCGTTTTCTTCAGGAGACGAGTGATTTTAATAACAATTAGTAAAAAGGCATTGATGCTGCAGCTGCAACATTTTTCTTTTGTGTCTATGAAGTTATAAAGTGTAACATTTCCAGCAGAATACATACATTTTTTTTTATAACCGTTTTGCAGCTGCTCTCGTCAGTCCTGTGTATCGCTATGTGGTGAACCACACGTCATCCGGACCCGTCAACACGTCCAGTGACCTGCTGCTGTTCCCCAGCCGCTTCTCCTTCCACTGTCTGGATGCCGTGGCTTTCTTTGGAGGGCTGGAGTTCATCCTAGGGAAACCTCTCTCCGATCAGGACCGGCGCTTCCAGGATCTCATCACACGCAATCTTGTCAGCTTTGCCAAAACAGGTAAGGCTGTTTTTAATTATAGATGATAAAAGTTATTATGTGTGTGGAGGAAAAATGGTGGATTCAGGGCTTCAAGTAAGACCCTCATGTTTACAAGTAATTCCTGGGGCCAATAGACGGGTCAGATATCTCTGTGCCTGCATAAACCTTCTGTTTGTGAGGTGCAGCCAATCAGAAGAAAGTGGGCTTAAGAAGAGGCATGGAATCAGACAAAGGATGAACTGAGGCGCTACACTTTCTGTTTCATATAAAAAAATAAATAAAAAGTGAGTAAACCCTACTTTACATCATTTGTGATGTGATGATGATGAACCTCGTCTTTTTGTACGTGGACGTTATTACAGATCTGCGTTTGTAGTGTGGCAGACTAACCACACCATCTAAAACCGCTCCCCCACCGCGCCGCTGCTACTCAGAACCACAAACATGCCTTACCTAAAGTTCCTCTGATGAGCAGAAGACGACAATATGATTGTTCTTTGGATCGGAGATGAAAGCAAGTTCCTAACTTGTGTTTTTAAACTCTTGTAAATTGTGTTTCTCCTCGTGCACATCTCTATCAGCAGACTTCTGAATCAGGTTGTTTCGTTTCCTTCTTTCACTTTTGTCTTTAAAGCTTCTCCTTTTGTCGCAGTACTCACAGCCTGTCTGGTGGTTATTAGAGTATCTGTGAGTTATCTGTGTTGTTGCTTGTGCTGCTTCAGACTAAGGCTGTGCTGTATCATAATGTGCACAGTAACACCAGTGTCATTTATTTATTTTTTACATGATATAGAGGTGTCATATTGTCATATCATTGCTATCATTGTGTGTTTATATTTTCCAGTGTGGACTACAACAAGTAAAACCAGGCATGTCAAAGTGGCGCGTCAGCCACCAGTGATTATTCAGTAAAAACAAGGCTACTTCAACAACCTCCAGCAAAGCACAGTGTCTTTAAACATATGATTGAAAACTGTTCTAACCAAAGGTGGAACAACACACTTGTTTCACCACTTAAAGCAAAAAACATGCAGCTGAATACAACCAGATACCAGCAGGTGGTGACTCGATACTAGCTCACCTGATAGTTGCGCTCCGTGTGACAGGAGGAGCGAATGCTGGGTGGAAAAGGAGGCCTTTAAGTTTGTTAAGGTTGACCCTAATTACAAGTTCACAAGTAGAAAATGTGCTTCATTATGAGACAGTACTGTGGAGGTTTGGTTACTTTAGTTACTGTAGAAGTGTTACGTCATTGTGTACCCAGGCTACTTTTGTGCTAGCTTTTGATTAATGCTGTTCAGTGTGTGTCATACTGTGATGCTGCTGCTGGTTTCTTGTTTCAGTCGATTCACCTTTAAAGGTGGCGTGTCGTTAGTGACAACAGCACAAAGCCGAAAGCATCAAAAAAACCTCATTCAGTCATTTGTTTTTCTATGTCATCATCACAGGTTTTCTTCAGATATTGTGATATGAGTTTGAGGTTCGATCGCTCACCTCTGCTGCACTCTGTAGGTTTTTGTAACGATGCTGTTTTCTAGTTGGTGTTGAGTGGGGTGTGTGCACAGTTAGTTTCTTTGTCAGAGTTTCGCACACTTGTGGACAGTAAATGTTAGGGCACACAGACATTGGGCTTTCATCTGAAATTCAGATGGATATAATGTGCACTACTCAGAACCAGCTCACAGGTGTGGCTGGTACAGCAGTGGTGTAAGATAGGACACACGGCGACTCCACTAATTCACTTTTTCCATATCACTTTTAGAGGCAACCAATAAGAGCAAGGAAGTGGTCAGACAAGGATTTAAAACATGTAAAAATACTATACAGCATACTGTATGCTAGACTGTCTGGTGGAGGAGGCCGTTTGACCTCGTCCTCCTGCTGCTGCTTTGATTCTGCTGTGTCCTAAAGTTACACTCTGTTTCTCTTTACCTCTTGCAGGTAAGGTGGAGACGGAGTGGTCCGAGTACCCATCAGCCATTGCTTTCTTGTCCCACAGCCTTAAAGTGGTCAAGAACTACACCTCTCCTCGGTGTGATCTGTGGAAGAAGAACGGCCTGTTTGACTACGCCTGGATGAACTGAGCACCGACGGCAGCTGGGAGTCACTTTGTTCTTCCTCTGCTTTCTCTCTCATCCAGCTCAAATCCAGCAGCAGCTGCTGTTACTTTGAATCCTCAGCAATCTGAATTCTATTATTTTAAAGTCCAGCAATGAGCCACATTTGTGTTTTAAATAATGCACGTTTTCTTACTTAAAAATACATTCTACTAGGATCTTCAGTCACATTTCATTGGAGGTGAAGGGAATTCAACCTGATCCACAGGATGTGGCTGGGGACCGTTTTAAAACTAATAGCTTTATGTTTAAGGAAGCTTAAATTGTTTGCAATGCTCGATACCACCAGAGGGAGGTGCTGTAACTGGAGCGATCAAAACTTAGCAGACTTTAGGTCAGCCTGAAGTAACTGTACATTACACTAGGCATGTGTACACGTGTGATTCCCCCAAGGTGAACTGCAGTGACCTTTATCATGGGCGTGATGGGATTCAGGGGTTGTTGTGGGTTTTAATGAAAACATGTTTGTGGCAAATCAGTAGAACACGACATCCAGTCACTTTTATCTGGGCGCAGTCATGTAACATCACTTCAGGAAAATTGTTACTGAATATTTAAAACACAGGGGAAGTTAAACTTCCCTAATCTGCTGAAATGTTTTTTATAGTTCAAATGGTTAACAGACGGGTTCTTACACAGCGCTTATGTCAAAGCACTTCAAACAACTAATTCATTCACCCAATCACACAAGCACTTTGCTCTGAGGTGTTAGTGCCTAACATTCACATGGGGTTACTATCTTGCCCAAGGATATTTGGCATGCAGACAGGGGTTAAGCCAGGAATCGAACCACCAACCTTCCGATCATTTCACTGACACTACTGTCAACGTGGAATTTTGAGGGTGTCCAGGACACATCCAGTCTCGATGACTAAACGGCTTTTAGAGGATCTACTTTGTGGCTGCACTTTAGAGTTTAATGACAGGCTGCAGTGACATTCCTCCTGCTTCATGACGTTTAGACGCAAAGCAAAAAGAAATGATCTTAAATGGAAACTTCATGACACTTTAACCATTTGTCTGAATTCAAAAGTTAATTTCACTCAGAAAGAGACGCAACCACAGCTTGTGAAAGTGTGTAAATAAACCCACGTGGATTTTTTTGTATCTACAGAGGAAACATTAAGGTGTGAAGGGAATTTTAAAAAACAGGGATTTTTTTGCTTTTTTTTATTGGGGGGTGTCCCCGTGTCCCCACTGTGAATGTGCTGTTGAGTCACAGGATGCTAGTTTTTGGATTTTGTCACATTCTGCCATTTGCACTGATTTCGAGCTTGGCCACTGCACATCCTGTGTGCACAGCATCCTGTGAACACGTTTCTTTCTTTGTGTGTTTGATAAAAATTTATGATTGGTTTTAAATGCACGCTTCCTTTTGCTCCTCATTTGTTTTGTGAATCCAATCATTATATATTTAAAGATAGACCACATTTCCATTTGAATCCAGCGACACTAATCATTGCCATTAGTTTGTTTTTATCTACTTTGGTTTTGCATCATGTTTTTGTAATGTTTTGTTAACAGTACTTAGATGATTACCTTTGGCTGTGTGTTTGTGTGTTGACGTTCACATTTTGTATGTTTAATAAAACTGCATCATGCTCACTGTTGTTAACCTGCTGAACTTGAGGATCTTTGGCAAGTTAATGTGGTTCTCGTGGTTGAAAGTGTGTAAAACTTTGTTTTTTACAGTTTAATGATTTTCCTTCATCCCCTAAGCCGGTTTGTTCTATTCATTTTGATCAGCATAATAAGAGTAGCACAAATTACTCAGTTAGAAATAAGTAGACTCAGTAAGGAACCAAGTAAACAAATACAGCACAATCATGCGTTTCACTCTAGAAGCAGTGCAGGACGTTAGATAATCGCAAGCAGCTGAAATCAAATCAAAATGTCTTTGCTATAAAGGCGAACTCGTCTGTTAGTCGGTGTGTGGTTCGATAGGTTGGGAGCCAATCGCAGGCTAATTCTTGACAGTTAATATGGAGCACTATTAAAAACCTCTGTGACACTGAAGATGACCTGGAAAATGCAAAGGAACACAAAGCGCTACATAGTGAACAACTTAATGAAGCGGTGGCGTGTATACACAGAACTTATAACATATCACACAACAACTTGGCAAAGAACCATTTCAAATAGTATCTTCACTATTTTGTTACTGGCTGTCTGTCGCAAAAACATTTATTTTATTCATACTTCATTGGGTTCCCAGGTTAGTTTCCCTCTCAGACTTTTGTATCTTTATTTGAATCTATGTAAAAATAAATTAAAGGTAAAAAGTCTGAGGCGTAAAATAACATTTTGCACCAACAAAAATGGTGAAGAATGGCTGTCTGATAAATGCACTGGTTCTTATATCGTGCTTTTCTCCTGAGCACTCAAAGCACTTTATACAACTTGCCTCATTCATCCATTTACATATATTCATAAAAGCAGGTTTATCTATGCTTATTTTTACATGCTTTCTGTCTAACATACCTACTCCAGTGGATGCATCAGAGAGCAACTTGGAGTTAGTCTCCTGCACAAGGATATTTGACATGCAGACTGGAGCAGCCAGGGATCGAACCCACCAATTAGTAGATGACGGCTCTACCTCCTTGGCAGCAACCCCAATTTTCAGCATGATAATGATCCCAAACACCGTGCAGTCAAAGCATGCCTGCACAGAAGAACAAACGGACTATTAGGAACACTGGAACAGTATCAGTCATGGATTGTTCTGTCCAAAGCCCAGACCTGAACATTACTAAAGCAGTATGGGATTATCTTGACAGAGAATGGAACAAAAAACAGCCAACGTCCATAGAAGAGCACTGAATGTCCTTCTGGGAGCTGCAGAACTAGTCCTGAAGACTACTTAAGTAAATTGCAAGAGAGTTCAGGCTGCACTGAAGAATGGATGTAGCCATGATGTGCACTGCTGAACCAATCTGGAGACTGCATTCTTCTGGACACACAAGTCCAACTGCAGTCTTCTGCTTCTTCTCAACCACCATTATGTCTGGTTGGTTGGCCTGCAGGTCTGACTGGAACTGACTGGTCCCACAGCACCTTAGCCCTGTTGTTGTCAACCACTTTTGGTGATGTCTCCTATGAGGAATTGGAGAACCGGCCTATTCTGTGCTTCTCTGATGTTGGCTTCCATGGAGAGAAGACCTGTACCAAAGTTTTTGAAACATGTTGCTGCCATGTTATTCAAAACGATCTAATGTTTGTCTCAAATAGGCACTTTTTGCAGTTAATCATTTTGTATGTTTTCTGTATTGTGTTGTGAATAAAATCTAAGTTAATGAGTTTTACTAGTCATTGATTTCTGTTTGTATTTACACTTTACAGTTTCCCCACTTTATTGAGGTTGGGTTTAGAACCACACTCTACACACTATGTAGACAATATGAGATTTACATCCTGGGGCTAAAGGTGAGTGAGTGCCTGACAGTAAGTAAGTAAAACTTATTTACTTAATGACAGAAGTGTCTGTCTCCTTTTGTTTTCAGATTAAAGTAGGCCACCATCAGCAGGCCCTGGTCACAGAACCTCAGGGACTGACAGTAGCTTTACTCCTAACACTGCCACAGCAGGTATTTCATCTGTGTCCACAGTGGAAGTGATCTGCAGCAGAGCAACCAGAGGTATAGAACATGAAGGACGTTCAGCAACTTTAATCAACTAATAGTAGAAACTTCCAGATGAGTGATTGAAGTGACTGCTAATAGGAGATGCTGTTGATGACCTGATAGTAAATAATTTAGAGGGTAAACTAAACGACCAGAGCCTGAAATGTCCAAGAAACCAGCTCCAAAGAAGCTTGAAAGAAATGGGAATCACTTCCAGGGCGGTCACAGCTTTAAAGTCCTCCTGTGAGATTTCTGACTTCCACACTCCACACCGTTCTTAAGACAGCTGTGACAACATTTAACTAGAGAATGCATTTTCTGAAGAAACTGCAGTGTGGATGCTTATAGTTGAATGTTTTGAGCTGAAATGAAAAAAATTGTTGAATTTTAAGTTAAAAATGTTGAATGAGCTGAAAAACACCAAATCATTCATTTGAAAGCCAAAGTGGAGAACTGTTGAAAGCTGCAGTTTATACAGAGGAATAAGTTGAAAAGTAGCTGAACATGTTTAAAATGTAAATAAGAAAAAGCTGAAGAGTGACAAAAGAAAATGTAGAGTACGAAAACATCTGAATAACTATTGAAAGTTCATATTCTTTTAATCACTGAACGACTGAAATGTGGGAGAATCCAATACAGACAGGTCAGTGCTGTATGTTTAAATGATCCAGTCAGAAAAGATGATTCTAAAGGTAATCAACTGACTCCACCTGCCCAGATCTGAACTGTCTACTGAAG
>VUQR01016189.1:0-15347 GCA_015108515.1 Hemichromis elongatus
TATATAAGATATCTATCTTTTCATCTTAATCTTTGCAGCAATTACTCTGCACAGAGATCACTGATCCGATGCCATCATTACTGAGACCTCTAGGTGGTAGCAGTGATCTACTCAGATCCTCTCATTCTCAGATCATCTGATTTCTGCTGATGAGAGCTGTAGTCACTAAGAAAAGGATCTGTGACCACTGAGAAAGGAAATAGGTAGTGCATAGACAAAGGGAGGAAAAGTGAGAAAAGGCTGCACTGGCCTTTGATTCAAGCAGATATACAGTGGGTTAAGGTGCCTCTTTCTTTCACGATGTCTTCCACTCTTTACCTCTTACACTTCATTCTTTCATTGTTCTCACCTAGTCACCGTGGAGTGTTTTAAAAAGTCATCCAATTTCAATGTCCTTATTGAAGAAGCATGCGTTGAAACTGAGCAACTGCACTTTTGCTGAGGCCATTTGGGGATACACTGTGGTGCAATGCACTCTGTGTTCTGAAGGTGTGGTCCCTCTATCAGTATCACTCTTTAAAAATAGACTGTTGGTATCCTGCTGGGCAGAAACCATTAAACAAATGACTTTTTAGCCCCAAGCTGACTTTGAAAAACATTTTGGGTTACAGTGTATACTGTTAGTGCAAAGAACAGAGTCACTTTGTTTTATCTTTCGCCTCTTCCCTCCTCTAGGCTGTACTTGTTTCTGGGTTACCATTTGCATAAGCTGTTCAACCTGTGTTTGCGTGCGCATGCTTGCAGTGTTCATTTATGATTTTGTTTTTACCCCAGGGAATATTTAAAGGGTAAATATTTTCAGGTAGCATGCACATTTCTGTTATTAGACTAGAATTTAAATGCCAGTATAGGTTTCTACCTTCTTCATCAAAATGACACCGGTGTAGGAGTAAGGTGTTATAGCATCATCTGTCTGAAAATAAAGTCACACTGAACACATCAGCTCACTAATTAAAACATTTATCAGGAAAGACAACTTTTAAAAAGCCACGCAGTCAAATGCTATGTTTAAGACATTCAGGAAAGATTGTTTTTTTCAGTGGAATAGTGGATTACATGCAAAATAATACCCCTCCTACTTTTTCCCAAATACTTTGTAGGGAGAAAGCCCACACTTATGTAGAGAGCAAGAGAAAACATAACATTGAACACATTTTCTTCCCATACATAATGCCTCTCTGCTTGTCAACCCAAATTTGTGACTTGTTTCATCTTGGAAATATCACTGAATCCAAGTAATCAGGAGACTGACAGAATAAAAACAACAGAATTTATTTATATAAGCGCCACAGATTTCAAAGACTTTTCATGGCAGCCAACATTTTTTACATTGTGAAGTTTTGTATTTGTGAAAAGCAGCATCAGCACAAACAAAACGTTGGACCACTGGCAATGAGTACAAAGAGTACAGAGTAATAGTGCGCTCAACTCCTAAACTTTAAAGGCATACATGTTAAGGAATAAAGAAAAGGGAGAAAACAGGAGAAAAAAATGTGCACTATATTTTTTAAAGGGCAAAAAAGATGGATGCTGAAACGCATCCATCTTTTTTGCCGATGACGGCTTATTGCTGAAACACGTCCATCTTTTTTGCCCTTTAATAAATATAGAATAATTTTTTCAGAGAGTTCTGCTGTTTTCACTTTTTTCTGAGTAGAAATCAACAAATTTAGTAGACCGAAAATATGTCACTGTTAACTTCTTAAAGAAGGAAACAGGAACTGTGTGACGTGTAACATTTCATTTCATTTTGTCCAGTTTTAAACAGGAGCAATAAGGTAAAATTCCCAGTGTGTAATATTTATATTATTTTTAAGTTCAAAGTTTAGAGCCTAGGTTATACACAATTCAGTTTATTAAATGTCCTTCAGAGAAGCTTTGATTACATTTAATACTAACTTTCCATGTTGAAAATGCTGAAAAGCATACAATGTCTATACAAGAAATTGCATATTGAATTACTGCTTGATGTGTACAGAGCTTGCATAGACAACATCTCCTTTCCATATCGTCATCAAGTCTAAATCTTACTGCAATAGACATACTGAATGCCTGTGTGTGTGTGTTCTTGTGCCAGCAGCATTATGTGCAAGACCAGGTGATAATTCATGCTTCACGGGCCCCACAGCCTTTCCATTATGCTATGGGTTCAAAAAGTTCAGGGTGGCATATTGCAGTGCAAATTGCAGGCAAAAGCATGACAGAACTGAGTGGAATCAATTACAGCTAGTATGACACACATCAAAAGAATGAAGGAAGCAAGCTACCTTGATAAAAAGAAGTCATGTGTTGGATGAGAACTCACATTCTTTGAAGACAAGCTACGGGACATTTGTAACTTATTTTCAGTCTTTCTTCACAACTAATTTTTCTAAGAGGAGATATTTTGGTGCAGTAGTCATAGGATGATTTGGTATTGGATGCAAGGTAATTAAGTATTAAATACAGGAGTGGGAACTATTGCTAGAGACACCCCTCAGACAGCCCTCAGCATGTGCAAAATCTTGTACCATTTACATAAAACATGAGATGTATAATTCTGCAAAGTAACTGTTGTGAGACCATACTTCATGGTAATTGAAATTCAGTTTATTTAAATAAGTCTACTGTTCATGCACATATATAACCCCTGTGAAACGAAGAACTGCATGTTCCTGGAAATACCATGAAGTGGAATAGTTGAGATATAGAGTCCCGGTATTCTATTCGAGCTAAAGGCAAGAGGCAGTTCGGGTGACCAACCGTCCTCTTTTCCCTGGACATGTCCACTTTTCACGTTCCATCCGGGGCATCCGGGGGGATTTTTGAGATTGATAAAAATGTCCGGGTTTTACGAGCCTACAGGAGACCCATATACGTTACGTCATACCTTAACTGCTGCCTGCTTTGCGAGTGGTTATTTTGCGCTCACAGACGGGACAGACGGTACGCGGCTGCGCACCTGGTGATGTTTAAAAGATGCCGAAGTGCAAGTGTACCTTTTCAAATTAAATGCAAAAGAAATTTCCCGCATACCGTCGGTTGGCATAAATGGGAGGCGGAGTGCACCGTGTGCAGAGCCGGCACATACGTTTGTGTGTCTAACAAAGGTGCGGGTGATCTTGTTGCTCACATGGACACAGAAAAACATAAAAAGGCTGTGCGAGGCGAAAATTCATCTGCTAAGTTAACTGAGTGGTGGTGGGACTGAGTTAACTTAGTTAACTAAGTTAGTTCTACTGAGTACGTTAGTTTTTTTTGCACTTGATGACTTGATGAAGCCTATATGAATTTTTTTTATTTCAAGAGTCATTAACCACACAGAGAAGGCATCATTTAAATTGTGGAAAAATGTTAAATTTTTCTTTATGCAAACAGTTTTATTAAAGTTCTTCATGATGAGTCAAGTGTCCCCTTTTTTGGAAATCAAAATATGGTCAAGCTAAGTTACACTAATGAAATTGTTGATACAATATATTAAATGGGTTGTACAAAATACTGTAGAAGCGGAGCTACAAATATATAAATGCAACAGTAAGGTAACATAAAGTTCAATGGTGCAACTGTTTCTATTACAGATGGTATTCTTAAAGGATAAGTCTTCAAAATAATACCCAATGCAATCTACAAACCTCTGATTGGAGTAGAAAAGTGCCACCTAACCACAGATATGACTTTAGTAAAAATGTAAAAACTAGCATCATTGGGCTTTCAGTGACAGTATTTGTCAGGTAATGCGTATTCTTCCTAATTTTGTGAATTATCAAACTGTTTTTTTCTTATAACAATTGCTAATTAGGTCTTCATTGCTCATCAATTTCAATGTTCAATGTTCAATTTGCCCCCAAAGTAGGGAGTAATAAAGTAGAAATACTTTGTTGCAGTACTAGAATTTTCACAAGTATTTTTCTGATTTTTTACTTTTCATCCCAACATTTTCTCACAGTTATCTCTACATTTTCAAAACAGGGTTCAATCTTACTTCAGGTTTAATACATTTGGGGGGCATGCTTTCCAAAATCATCAAAATGATATAAAAATAAATGAAAAATAACACATAAAAGTAGTTCCTATCTTTCAATGGGGCTTATCGACAATAAGATGAAAGGGCAAAAAAAATTATACAATGCATGCATGATTTATTTTATTGTACTCAGATGTTAAACTGAGTTGAAAATAATCTAGAGTGCTGTTTTTGGTGCAGATGTTGCACTTCAGCATCTAACTCTCAGTATGAAAGAGAAGCAAGCATAAAGGGAGTAACAGGATTTTTTTTTTTTTTTTTTGTAGTTACTTCTTTTTAGGTAATTTCAGATCCAAATTTCTACGAGCTCAGGGGGACTTGTGCAAAGCAGCTGCAGTGTTCATGGTCAGTGTTGACCATCATCAGGGATAGTAAACATCAATTAAAAAAAATCCAAGGTAAGAATGCTGATAACTGTTTTGCATTTATATAAACTTTACACTATTTAAGACAAAAAAAAAATCAGGCTTATCTTGTTAAAATCAAGTTAAAAAATCCACAAATAGCGGCAGGACATATCAGATGATCTAATAAGAGCCTCAAAATCTCATGTAGCTCACAATAGAAAAGTAATTTTAGCATATTCATTCCACACATTGCACCACTGTGATTTTAGGGTTCCCACGCATGCCAAATACCAGTTTAACCTGTAACGATACTCATTTCCATATTTTGTTTTAGGTGTGGAAGCAAAGTCACTCATCTAGAAAATAGAGTTAGTCTTTTTCTTTTTTCTCTTCCCATTGATTTTCTCTGCCTGTGTACTACATAACAGATGTTCAAGTCTGTGAAATAATTACTTAAGTTATATTCCCTAATATGTAATAGTATTTAATTATGATGATAATGCTAATTATTATTATTACATTAATGTGAGATACTTTGTAAAAATGTCCTATATCAACTTAAATTTTAGATTGTGTACTTATTCACTGAGTGAAGAAGCTCAGTCAGTTCGTTGGCTTTTAACTGCTTTTAGCTTTTCTACCATTTTTTAACACAAGCATTTTGGGCAGGTAAAAATTTCTGCAAGTGTAACTCGGATAAGACTAATGCCTAATGTTAGTTCCCCATTAGGATACGAATTGTGCTGCTGCTAGAATGACTAGCATCCTACTTGGTTAGGCTCGCTGTTCAGATGCTGGCAAAGATTTTCTTTCTTAATTTTTGTAGTAAACAGTCTGACTGAATTATATTAAGGAAATGAATTTCGTATTCATGTTCCAAAACTGCTCATTCAATGCATTCCAAAAGGAAATTCTTAAGAATATTACAAATACCATTTCTACAATTTAAAACAAATCCTGACAGATTTAATGGAAGGAATAACTGTTAAAACTGACCAAAACACAATCAGTAGTGACCTGTCCATTTGTTAAATGAGAGAGAGAGACAGTATCAGGACACATTATCACATAAGCAGCTACAACTACAATTACAACTACACAGAAATGCAGATTGTTAGAGAATAATAAACATAAACAACATACTGACTCATCTACATGAGCAGAGCACATTGTATACTTATGTGTGATTTTTTTTTTTTTTGGCTCCAGAGGGTCTGTGTGTATGCGTATGCTGTACTTGTTGCTCCGAGTTCATAGTTGAACACCTCATCACGTTCTCAGAAACACGGCAGTCTGTTTCCCTGCTCTGTGTATTTGTACCTCTGATGGTAGGGGGTGGGGTGGGGGTGGGTGGTGAGAGATTTTGGAGGTGGGCTGTAGGTCACCTATTCAGACAGTAGAAATTGTTTTCTGTGCTGCTTTTTCCACTGGCTGAACAGGAATAAAAACATTTTTTTCTTTACTTTTGATTAGGCAGGTATGATGGCTTGTTTGCGGTACACTCCTGCCCATAGCTAGAGCCAGTGTAGTTTTTGTTCCTTATACTTTCTGGATGATGCTGCTGCTTTTACCTTTGTTGTCTATCCATAAGCTTAGACATGGATATTATGTTTTCAACAGCACCAGTGAAGGGAACCCTATTGATTTATTTAGCCATTCTGCCACAATCTGCTGCTGGTGAAAGCTGTACCTCTGAAACTTAGTGTGTGTTTAGATGCTTTTGCTGCTGCTTTTGTTTTTGTTGTTTTTCAATGTAAGTATATGTTGTTCACCTAGTGCAGAAATATGAGGCATGATGGGGCAAAAAAGTCTGACGAACACTAATTTCACATTGAGCCAAATTTGATGACACTTTTGCTGACTGGCAAGCATCTTGCAGTCTGATGAAAAAGCTCGCTCTAAACTCTGTTCATTGCCGCTCACTCAGAGCTCCACTCCAGCACAAAACAACTGCTCGCTGGGCCAATTTGTACTCCACACAGATAAGTAAAGGGTGAAGCTAATGTAAACCCAAATTCCAATGTTGGTAAAGTTACTTCAGAAACACGATAAACTAAATTTGCAGATGGGACGGCTAAGCACATCAAAGTGCTCACAGTGCAGAAGCTCGCTCATATATAATAGCGTAGTTATAGGACCAGGTGGAGTGGAGCACACATGGCCTACAAAAGAATAGCAAATGCACATGCACGCATTGCCTTTATAGGCTTAGAGCAGAGGTTTGATGACTGAGTGCCAATTTAGCAAGTCAACATATGCTTGAGGGCTACACAGAACCATATAAGCATATAAAAACTTTAAATTGGTGTTTGGTGTTAATGTTTATTTTTAGAGAATGGCTTTCATGTTGGTAGTTGCCATTTTTGTGCTGTTTTTTTTTAATTTTTTTTATGAATTTCACCATTAGTAAGAAGGGTTATATTTAATAACATGAATAATTTAGTCCACTAGAGGTGAGAATTTATAATAGAGAGAAATACTAATTTCAAGTTGAACTGAGATGCTCTATTATATAATGACATCATCTCTGAATGATTGAATATTACAGTAGTCCATTCTTTTATTTCCACACTTGAAGGTTGAACCCTGGACAGTTCTGTGTCCCAACACTTTTACTCCACTATCTAATGATGTGATTCTTCACATCGTTCTCTATGTTTCTATTAACTTCATCTCCATCATTTTTTCCACCTTTTCAAAATCATTCAAAGCTTCAGCATCAATACGCCATCCATCCATTTGCTTGTTTAATTCCGGGTCATGAGGGGACTAGAGTCTGTCTCAGCTGTCATAGTTTCTACAGCAATAGACCTGGACAGGTGTACACACAGGGAAACAGCACTTAGAGACAAACAATCCATTTGTACTTACATTCACACCTATGCTTAATTTAGAGTCACCAACTTAACAGCATGTCTTTAGAATCCAGACCTAAAGGCACCAATGTCAATACTCTTATCCAATAATCTTGCTTAGCTTAACTCTTTTTCTTGTGACTTGTCTTTGTAGTATGTCCTTATAATCTTATGAGTGTGGGTTGTGTAAGGGTCACAAAAATATGTGGAATAGTATATTAGTTAGAGTTGCTGAATTACAAGAAGCTTACTCCTGTAGAAATTAAAACTGTTAAAGGTCAAAGCAAATGTTTGTGTGGATGATATCTGGAAAAATCATCCACATTGGATTTTATTTATTTATATTCTATATTGTTTAGGATACTTTAATGCTTTCTCTTCTATAGCAGTTATCTGTGTTTGAGCATTAGGTGCTTGCTATGTTTGTCCACTTTAATATTTTTTGTGTTATCAAAAGGTTTGTTTTCTTTGTCAAGACAAACAATTACGACTTTTTTGCTTACTAAATGAAATGAGTATGATACTGCATTTGAAACATTTTGTTGTATAAGTGTCCTGGATGTTTTAGAAAACAGTGGGCTAGGTTCCAAATTACCCACTGGGCATGGAGCGACAAAACAAGCTGTGCTCTGGAGAGAGCTTGTAATAGATTACAGTGATTCCCCTTGGACATGCTGTTGAGCAGGTGGTGCCTTAGCTGGTGCAACACACGGCAATGAATTTACCATTTCCTGCTCCACCATCTGACTATGAGTCGTACAGTCTGAAAACACATTTTTAATAACCAGAGAGGCAATTAAATAAATTCAAATAGAAGTCAGAGGCAGCTATCTTTGCAGGTTATTTTTCTCATTAACCTAACACACACAAAGACACACACAAAGATGCATGAACAAATCAAAATACATAATGAATATATGTACTTTTTTTTTTAACCATATGAGAAACAAGTACATTAAACTTCATTGTTGATAACTGACAATTACCATGGCGTAACTTACTCATTTACTATCCCCAGCATTACATAGAACATACCAAACAATAATAATGCCAAAAGGATACTGACTTTAAATTTTCAAGTTGTCCAGTGTTTGTGTATGTGCACTTTAACATTAAAAAGGAATAAAGTTCCCCCTTCATAGTCCATTGAATAAAATCACTTATTTCTGGCCTGCAAAAACAGCTTTCAGCAGGAACACCTGACTATTTTTCTATTTTTGTAAAGATACACCCTCAGATGTGGTTAATCAGCTCAGGCAGGAAACTAAAATGGTCATATTTTCCCTAGCTTCTCTGACAATGAAGCATGAAAGCGATTTCCTGTGGGAGGCAATGCTGAATTTGATAAACTTGACTTACTTGTTATTTCTTGAGGGATAAAGAAGAGAAAATGTTTACTCTAGTATGAAAATGTAGGAAACTTTAAACAGGTGTTTCTTTTCCAATGAAAGTGAACAGATTCATACTTGGATATTGTGTCCAAGGAGATGCTGACCTATCTAAGCAAAGCCTTTTAGAGGTAAAGGAATAAAAGGGCATTTTGCATTTAGTAAATGTGGAATTTTATATATACCATTGTTTAAAGTGAAATTGCTAATTAGTCTATTTCACTATTGTTCCCAGTCTTGTGACGGTTGAAGACAAAACATTATAGATCAAAAATATTATTTGATTGTTATTATTATTATTATTATTTTCACCAAAGATTTTTAGTCTATCAAGAGACATCATTGCACAAACATTGCTATTTCAGTCCAGGAATGTACTTTGCTTCCTTGGACAGTATCCACCATAATTAGTTCCTCAACAGAGCTGGTGCATCCTGGGGCTTAATGGGGAACAATCGATGCCAACGCAAACAGTGTGTTTTTCTTTGCGTATTGCTCCAACTGTCTGTTAGATGAGATTATCAAATCAGCTCAAATTTTGCATTTTATTATTCTGCTGTTCTGGATATGCTTATAAAAATATTTTGCAGCTAACAGGCTTGTTTTACTGTAACCCACACATACAAGCTTAGTGACATACACACAAAGTAGATTCGAGAGTAGAAGATGAAATATGCAAACACTATTGCTTTCTCTCTCTCTCAACCTGCTGTCAGGGGTTAGACATATAATTGTGTTTGTGGCAAAGCACGTCTACACAGAAATATAACACCTACACATACTTTGAAACTCATTTATTTTCTACGGCCATCTGCAAGTACTCCACAATGAACCTTGTGAACCAAGTGAATCATTCTGTTTGTAGGCATATAACTTTTCCTGTGAATTGCAAAAGTCTTTCAACTTGAAAATGTTTTTAGTTGCAAGCACCTTGTCACTGTTGCATGCAGTACACACTATACCACTGAATAAATCGAAGGGCAAAAAATTATTTGTAAAATAAATATTTGTAGGGAACTGTTGTTTGTGCCAGTGAAGAAAAAAAGTCTGAGATTTGAAATGATGTAGATGGAAATCCTTAGTTTTTCTTTGTGATGTCATGAGATAGCTGGAATAGTAAGTAAAAATAGTAATCTATTCTAGTTCATGTTGGAAGTGGAAATATTAAAGTAAATAAAAAATCAAGTTTGTTAAGTCTGTGTCAAATAAAGTGAAGACTACCTAAATAGTTTGTGTGCTATTTTCATCAATCCATCCATCCATCCATCCATTTTCTGCTGTTTATCTGGGTCTAGATCACTGAAGCAGCAGCTTAGGTAAAGATGCTCAGACCTCCCCCTCCTTAGTCACATCTTTCACCTCATCCTGGTGGACATTAAGGTATCCCAAGCTGAGAGATGTAATGTCTCCAGCATGTCTTGGGTTTGCCCCAGGGCCTCCTCCCGGTAGGACATGCCTAAAACACTTCAGCTAGGAGCTGCCCAGGAGGCATCCTAGTCAGATGGCTGAACCACCTCAATTGGCTCTTTTCAATGTGGAGGAGAATCAGCTCCACTCTGAGCTTCTCCCATATGACTGAGCCCCTCCTAAGTGAGACCACAAACACCCTATGGAAGAAATTCATCTCTGCTGCATGTATCCACAATCTCATCCTTTTGGTCACTACCCTTAGCCCTTGGCCATAAGCTGTGGGTGAAAACATAGACTGAGAGGTAGATTTGATACTAAGCTCTTCACTAGAACACACTGGCACAGTATCACTCATCATTGATGATGATTGATACATCACATCAATCCATCTGTCCGTCTCTAACTCCACTTTCCACACACTCATAAACAAGACCCCCCGAGATGCTTAAACTCCTCTCTGACTTGGAGTAGGTCCTCTACCTTGTTCTCACCAGAAATGATGGCCTCAGCCTTGGTGGTGCTATATTTTATTCCTATTGCTTCACACAAAATATCCCATTGTGAGCTGGTGGTCACCTGATGAAGCAACGACAACCACATCACAAAAAGGAGAACTGGTAAGGACAAACATGAAGCTTGAACCAAACTCTAAATGCTGTTGTACAGAGACCAACTAGTCAATAGCAAATGGCCAAATATTGCATACTTCCAAAGCACCTCACAGAGTGCATGTGTACCCCTTCTTTTTGTCTACAAAGCAGATGTGAATGGTTGGGCAGACTTAAAATTCACTATTGAGTTTCCAGTGTTCCATGATTGGAATGAAAGCTACTTTTTTTCCTCCTGGATTCTATAATAAAGTCAGGAGTGTGAGCTACTTGAAGTTAGAGCACAACCTTCAGTCTCCCTTATAAAGTAAACCAACCTTCTCAGTCTGCCAAATTCAGATGCATAGCTCACAACTTCCACGTAATGTTGCAGAGCTGTGTCAACCAAAACAATCATCCAGTGGCTTGACAAACTCAGAGCAACTCTCATCTATCCCATGGGTGTGACCACTGAGGTGTTGTTTAACTACTGTACCTTAGTAATGCCTTCCACAGCAAACGAGAGTTATCCCCTTCATCCTTAGGCTCTGCTTCCCTCTACTGAAAGTGTGTCAGTGGAGTTTAGTAAGGAGTACCTCAAAGTTATACTTCCACCACCTGCCTACATCCTCATTTGAAGTCAGAAATATTCTTCACAGTGTAAGCAGTTGCTTCCCCATCTACTTACTTGACAGATTGTCAAAATTTCTTAAGGCCAACCAGAAGTCTTCTGCTATGGATTAAACAAACTTAATTCAGCTACTGCCAGAGCTATGCTCTGCTTGGTTTGCCAGTTGTTAGCTACCTCCAGAGTCCCACAAGCTACCCAAGGCTAATGGCTAATATGGCTTCTCTTAAATCAGATGGTGGACACTGGAGGTGAACCATCTGTGGTTATCAGTGACAGGCACTGATCACCATACTTCAACAACTTATTGCAGTCATGGAGGTGCAGGAAAGGGTTCATAATAAGGGTTCCTCAAGCATCCCTCAGTGAACAGACAACATGCGGTCAAAGGAGCGCTCCTTCCAGATGAAATAAGCCATCATTAACCTGTGAAAACAGAAAAAAACCTATGAAATTGGTACAATAGTAGGAGTTGGAGAAAGGAAGCACCTGGAGGTCCACAGAAAACAACAGTAGTGGATGATCGCAGAACAATTTCCATGGGGAGAGAAACCCCTTCACGACAGCTAACCAGTGAACAACAATCCTCAGGAGGTAGACATGTTGATATCCAAGTCTACCATTAAGAGAAGAATGCATAAAAGAGATTTCACTGCAAGGTGCAGACCAATCAAGCCTCAAGAATAAAAAGACCAGATTGAACTTTCCTGAAAAACATTTTAAAAAAAGCCAGCACAGTTCTGGAAAAACATTCTTTGACAGATGAAACCAAGCTCGATCTCTACCAGAATGATGGCAAGAAAAAAGTAAGGAGAAGGCGTGGAACAGCTCAGGATCCAAAGCATACCACATCATCTGTAAAACACAGCAGAGGCAGTTTTATTGAAACAAAGAAATGGAGTATTCTTGAATGGCCAAGTCAGTCACTTGATCTTAACCCAACTGAGCATGCATCTCACTTGTTGAAGACTACATTTTGGACAGAAAGGCCCACAAACAAACAGCAACTGAAAGCCATAGCAGTAAAGGTCTAGCAGAGCATTAAAAATGAGGAAACCCAGGATCTAGTGATGTCCATGAGTTCAAGACATCAGGCTATCATTGCCAACTAAGGGTTGTCTGAAATGAACATTTTATTTTCAGTTATTTAATCTGTCCAATTACTTTTAAGCCCCTGAAATAAAGGAACTGTGTAAAGCGAAAAGTCTGCACTTGAACTCCAATTGAGTTGTTTGATTTAAAATTCATTGTGCTGACATTCAGAACCAAAATTAGAAAAAAAATATATCTCTGTCCAAATATTTATGGATTTAACCATATATATGTGGGTAAATCAATTCCCCCAGCATCCAGTATCCTTCTTAAGCACTTCATCCAACTCATCACCACGTGGCAATAAGTTGAAAGCTTTGCTAATTACAGATCAGATTATATGATTACAGAATCATTGATAACTGACCTGTGACATAAGGTTTCCTTGTAAAAAGTTCACTTATGAATACACTTATGGTCAACCATAGTATTTTTTATGAACAGTTATAAGTACAGAGTCCAGAACACTAGTGCAGAATACCACTTGGGTTTAGATCAGGCAGGCATTTCCTCCGAGTCAAGCCCCTCCAGATCTCTATATATCATTGTTAATGTGAAAGCTGAAGTCCCCTAGTAGGACAACTAGGGCACCTTCCGGCATCCCACCCATAGATTTCATAAAGGATTTAAATTGTTGTTTGGTCCGTAAGGACATACAGCAGTCAGGATATGCTCCCTGATCAAAACAACCCTGTCATAATACAGTGCTGCTGTACATTTTTTCATGATTGATATAAACTTCTGGACCCAGCACTACTTTCCGCAGACCCACTGGTCCCAGAATGCATTATTTTAGATAAACATTTGGAGACATATTACAAATAATATGAATGTTTTACAGTTTCAGACAAGTTTTATTGCTTCACTGGGCCTTACCAGGGATCGAGCGAGGTAAAACCGACTCACAAAAATTACACTGAAAGAGGAATGAATGCAAATATGCAGGCTGATGCTTAGTTTGATTTAATATCATGTTCACTTATCTCTTTCAGCAAGTCCTACATATATATCTAAATACTGAAATCAGCTATCTTCACTAGGTTCACTTCTTTATGTTGTTAATGCTATACTTAACAAGGCATTGCAGTGCAAGTTTTTTTGTCAGCAGTAACAAAATTCAGTTGGGGAATCAGTAACAAACACATTGCGTGAGCTGGAATTGTAGCTTGAAAAGGTTCTAAAGTTAAAATAGAAGTGTCACCATGTTAAGCTTGCTGTCCTGGTTCCCCTTCAGGGGTCACACCATTTCTCCTTGGCCTATTAACACATCTATTCAAGGTTCTTCTCATATAACACTGTATTATTTTCCTTCCTAACTGTTTCTGTGCACTACAGAAAGTATTATATGAGAGCCAGTAACACCTGAATAGCATTCAAATGGGATTAATAGGTGTCTTTGTGTCTCAAATTAAAATGTAATTAAGTGTAAATAAAATGAAATAAAAAAGAGGATAATATAAACTATAATCTTTTTTATTACTTCTTCATTTCAAGTGCTATATAAATTTGATATGGTTAAAAGTAACTAATGAATGGGAAGCTTTCTTATTGAAATGATACTTTTTCAAACCTTTAATAACTCTGGTAGGATGTAAACTATTTAGCTATAACAGCCACAAACCCGATCTAGAAAAAAATAATGCTTTTGTTCTGAGATCTGAATCTATATCAGGGCAGTAATTGTTTTTGAACCGTGTATTTCTGTAGCTGTATATCTTACACCTGGCCACCACATCAAAAACCTTCATTTATTGTTTCCTTAACCAAGTGTATTTTTTTTTGTTCCATTGTTTTAAGCCTATCGAAATGTAATCACACCTGCAAAAGAAGGTCCAGGTCCCTGTTATAATCTATTATAAGATTAACGTAACTGAATCCGTTCTCACTCTCATATCATACCGAGGTTTTGTCACGTCCCGAGGCGTTCCAGGGGATCGCAAAAGGTGACCTTACGCGTTCTTATAGGACGCACCGGGTTATGGACGAAATCCAGTAGAATGACGGTCCCGCGGTAATACACGTTCCAGCCATGTATTCCAGCCCTAAACCTAACCATAACCTTATTCCTAACTTTAACCATCAGTTTATTGATGTAAAATCATGTTTTCCAAAGCAATTTGAAGAAAATGAACGAACATGTGTAGATTGAGTCCAAGCGGTTCTCATGTTTTTTCATTTTTCCGATCTCGTCATTTAGGAACGTGTTGGGTGCCCGAAAGCGTAAAATGTTGACGTTTTGTCACCTAGCGTAAAATATTACGCTTAGGGAGTGAGAACGTGTTGCGTAACGTATGTTGCAGTGACCATGATGGCACCAAAGGTTCCAGGTACATAGTGGTAACAACATTGGCAGCAATGTCACTGTAACAGATGAGCCACACAATATATCTATTATTATTTATTATTTACAGATGTGAATACAACAAAAGAAAGAAATACTACGGTGGCCCTGAAGTGCAAACCACAAAAACAAATCACAAAACGCACAACAAATTGAAAAGCGCAACAACAAATCACTTAACGCAAAAACAAGTCACAAAACGCACAACAAATTGAAAAGCGCAAAAACAAATCACAAAACGCACAACAAATTGAAAAGCGCAAAAACAAATCACAAAATGCACAACAAATTGAAAAGCGCAACAACAAATCACTTAACGCAAAAACAAATTGAAAAGCGCAAAAACAAATTCACTTAACGCAAAAACAAATCACAAAATGCACAACAAATTGAAAAGCACAAAAACAAATTGAAAAGCGCAACAACAAATCACTTAACGCAAAAACAAATTGAAAAGCGCAAAAACAAATTCACTTAACGCAAAAACAAATCACAAAATGCACAACAAATTGAAAAGCGCAACAAGAAAAACCAAACCGGAAGAGGTAGGTACCAATGCTGCAAAAACAGGCATCACTGATTAGATGATGGATCCGGTAGCCTTTTGAACCGGAAGTTGTTCTGCCGAACGTGGTTATGAGAAAGAGCAGTCAACATGTTTTGTCCAAGTTGTGGAAAAAAGTTGGTAGAGTTCAA
>VUQR01016189.1:23781-36257 GCA_015108515.1 Hemichromis elongatus
TGACATATATAAACTGATAGACAAATATGCTATGTGCATTTCACCAATTAACCAAACAAGTATGTCTTTGGTCAGTGGGCAGAAGACAGAGTACCTGAACATTATATGCAAACTCTATACAGAAAGCCACTAGCCAGCAGTCTCAAACCTAGGACCTTCTGACTGTATGGCAGCAGCGCTAATCAACGCCCAATGCAAGTATTAATATACCATCCTCGGTGAGTCCAGGTTAAAAAGCTGCAGTAATGAAAACAGCAAAATAAAAACGCTTAATTCAAAATTTCAGATACTGTAAATGTTTACCAACCTTCAATTTTACACATTAAAATATAAAAAAAGAAAACTTGATGGGAAAATCTCAAATAAATAGAAAAGCTATGTCTTTTTTCTTGGCAACACAAGACCTTTGACTGTATGTTAAACTAACACAATATAATCTTATTTCATTTTAGAAGCTAAAGAACCCACCCACAAGGATGGGCAACAGAGGGAAGAGAAACTGCTGCTGCATCCTGGAAGTGGTACAGGATGATGGACGATATGCTTAGACCTAAACATCACATTAATCCTCCGGCCCAGTGCGACTCCCCCAAGGACGCAGCGACGGTTTCTCCTCCACCACAAGCACAGGACAAAAGACGGGCGGTTCGTAAAGAGCAGGACACAGGAATTAGAAGCACAGAGAGCCAGACTGGCTGGTTTAGCTCCAGGAAATGGAGAGGAGAGACGAGTAGAGGGAGATGAGACCAGTGGACCGAGAAGAGCATGAGAGGAAGGCATTAGAGAGAGCAGAGAGGGAGACAGGACTTGCAGCAGAGTTGCTGGAGAGAAAATACAGGGATAGAGGAGGATTCACAGAGAGTGGATTGAGAGATGACAAGCTCATGGCCATTTCACAGAGCCTTTAGGAGAAAAAAATACACACACCATGCTAAGTTGATCAATCTTGCTTCTAGGTGATTGAGTTTTTTTCCTGTTTCACTTCTTCATTCTTATCTTAGCTATTTGTATTGAGGATTGACGTTCACTTCTCCCTAAAGCCAGTGAGATTTTCTTTTAATTTAACTCGCTAATCCATGGTGCTGAATGTCTTTTCAATAATGTTCTCTAAACAAGCAAAATAAAACACGTAGTAACGAATTCTTAGCACCACATTTCCAAACCTCGAACCTATTTTTGTAGGCACAGGAATCTGGATTAAAAACAATTATTAAAACCTAAGACACATGCTACATGTCAGAATAAAGTAAAAGTAGTGCAGTGCCACAGGACACTAACAAAGAACACTTTGACCTCCTTGTTCCCACAGAGACAGGATTAGATCTTTGTCTTTACTTCAAGAACTTAGCATTAACCTTTTTCAGTATTGGATTATATGTATTTTAATTTTTAGCTAGGCTATGAGTAGGCCACTATTGTGTAACATGATTGCATGCAGTGGTTACATCGTCCTCAACCATTCTGCACCAGTTAATAATCATTACAATTACATTTACAATGCAAATAACAATATTATTATCAACAATGTTTGTGAATGAAGAATTCTAATGTGTACATTTTGGCTATGATGCTCAAAACCCCTGAAATTATTATTTAAAAAGTCATACTTGGTGACAAATTACCTTTGAGTCAGTTTTAAGTCAGAGGGATGTAAGCATGATCATCCTGAAATCAGCAAGACATTTAGTCATGTATTGAGCTCAAAGTGTTCCTAAAACAAATAATCAATAGCTGCAACTTCTAAAGTTACTGACACACCAGCTTTTGTGAATGGTCAAAATACTCTTTGCAGCATAAGAGAGCTTCCTCTTCTCTACTGTAAGCAATTTTCTCCTGCCTTGCCTTCTAAAGTTGTGCCAAAGACCCAGAGGCATAAGCATTTATTACTTTCTTCTAATATCAAGGAGACCAATGAGATAGCAAAGCGATTAATCAGTCAAGTCAAGCTGTAGCACAGCATGTGGGATGAAGATCTTTCTGTATTGTATTTTGTGACTGGAGCTTGAGGGTAGTTTTTCACCGAGGCTCTAGAGAGCATTTTGCCTTACAATATTAGTACAGGGGCTTGGTCTACTGAAAATACACTGGAGAGTTGCATGTAACTAGGCTGTTGCTTTTAACTATTTGAAAACCACGTATCAATGAAATAATACCATTTCTTTTTAGATTTAAAATGTTGTTCAAAATACTTAAATAAACACTGTAATCATGGAGTCGATCATTGCAATACTCTCTATCAATCTCTGAAATGAGTTCGATGGACACTGGCATCGTAACAAAATCTCACCAAAGTAAGATTAATAATTTACAATCTCTGCCTTTTCATCTTAAATTTTTTTCTTTAGTATAATTGTACAATAGCTATAAATTCTTATTCACTGAAGATACTAACAAACATATAATTATTAAATGTTACCAGTTGAGCCCCCTTTAATACGGTTACAACTAAATGGTTTGTTATTACCAAGAACAATAATTACACCTGTTTTTCATGTCTACTCTTTTCAGCATAAGGATCTGTCATTATGGGTTTTTTTAGGTTTGCCTGACACTGGGAGCTAAGTATGACAACACATAAGACAGTGAAAGTGCAAAAAGACAGATACAACATCACCCTTTCGTTTTCCTTTAACATGTTCGTTTATTACCCTACACCAATTGCTTGTTCATGATGTTGACAAAACACCATCATTACAATGGATGGTAAAAAGGAGAAAAAAATAGGACTTTATGAAATTAATTTCTGGTTTAAGTATTTTGATTGTTGATTTTTTGAATTGCATAATATACCCCACTCACATGATCTGTATCTCACACTAGGTTTCTGATTGCGCAAGAGCCTGCTGGAGCACATGGCTTAAAACTCCATGACGTATTTTCATACATTTTTCAACAGCAAGGGCTGCACAGTCTCAATTCATAGCTCAGTAAGAGATTTCTTTATGTCAGGGGCTTTAACTATCTTTCCAAAAAAAGTGCATAAACTCTTAACCTTTGAGTTAATCTGGAAAACCATATAAACACAAATAATAAATAAACAAACACAAAAATACATAAATAAACCTGATGCGATGGATTATCCTTGTCTTTTCCCTAACATAACAAACCTCAGTGATTGCCCAGCAAAATACTTATTTTTCTTCCGTTTCTATTGTGTTAAGGAAGACTTTAGCGCTGAGACTGTCCCTATAACCTTGACAAAGGTCACACTGAATACATACCCAGCAAGTTTCTGCCATCAGATAATGGTTAAAGTAAAACATACTTTCTTTACTCTTAAAAGCAAAAACACACTCATTATCAGAAATGAAAGTATAGTTCAATTGTTCTGAAACACACTAGAAAAATGAAGAAAATGTGTTATATTCTTAGAAAACAAGCAATAATCATCTTTTTAACAAAAGCTTTGTACTTTGCAGTTTTAGTAGTACTTTTAATCACCCTCTAAAAGCCATCTAATCATATTGGACACTGTGCCATGTCTTAATGAAGCAAAGTTTTTTTTCCTGCAGTTCCATTCAGCTGTGGCCAAACAAAAATCAATCCTGCACTATTTAATTAAAGGCCAAGCTCACATTACATCAAGTCCTTTCAACTAGTCTGGGTTCTCACAGTGTGTGAAGCAAGCCTCTGTTTTGCTTGAGTGTTTATATAAGGAGAAATACTTTGGCATTTTTGGCATTTATTTGGATGTGTGACCTTTTTAACATGCTTTCAAATGGGGGCCATCATGTTTTCTCACTGAAGCAAAGGTTTGTGGAAATGCCATAGAGTGGCAGTGTATAATGGGAGAGTAATAGGAAGGTCTTAGATTTGTCTCTGAAAGACAGATAAGGGACACACGCATAGAGACCGTGCTTGCATGAGAAGTCACTACATTATAAGGTTCATACAGTACTGTTAATCAAAGCATAATATCTTTTTTTTCTTTCATCACCACATTAAGACCTTTGATTGCAAATCCTGTAGTTACTTCTCCAAAAATGTTTTATTGAAAATGGGAAAATTTAGTAGTCTTAAACCTGAATATTTGGAAGTGTTTAAAAGGGTTCACTCTCCACTTGTGATACTTTAGTGGCAATAAATCCCAAACCTTCAATTTGGCTTAAAAGCTAGAGTTTGTTGAATCAACAGTTGAATTAATGTTTCTGCTCTCTTAACAGCCAAAAAAAGTGTGACTGATGACCAAACAACTAATACTAACTGCATGCTCCAGTAAACATGTGGATACCGGAGAGAGTTTCTTCCAACACTGTCGGTTGTGTAGTTGCAGATGAAATGACAGAGAGAACAAATAGTTATGTTCCAGGTTCAATCTGTGGTCACAGTGTGACTAGGTTGTCAGTTGCTCTACAAATGTTGGCCTTCGAACATCAAATATTTTGACTATAGACTTTTATTATTGTGTCTTTGCATTGTGTGAGTTATGCTAGACCAAAGTCACAGTTTCTACAGAATCTTTTACACTGCAGTTTCTGATAAACACTCTGTTTTAATGAATAGTAGAAGATGGAAGAGCCTGAAGCGGTACATCCCAAGCCAACCTCATCGAACAATCAAATATCCGCTCATGACGATTATACAAAGGAGATGCTGGTGGAAACTGTCCTCTAATAAATCCCTTGTGTGGCTGTGCATTATTTATGTATTTATTTATTTATTTATTAAGGAAATAAGTAAAATAGCCAGCCTTTCTTTTGCTTTGTTAAATAAACACACAGTGGGCTGCAACTTCATAGGCAGTCTCTTACTTCGTGAGAGTTTAGCTCTTTAGTCAAATTCCCTGCAGCACTCAAGTCTAGCCCCGTACACCAGGGAATCTAATATGGTAGAGCAAAGGTCTTCTTTGCAGATTATTTTTACATCTTGTAATAAACATTTTCCTTTAAAAACATTTTGTTTTTGATATGCATTTGAATTGTGTCTATTCAACAGTTCCTGCCTGTCTTACTTGCTGAAGAACATTTAATCTATAAATCCCCATTAGGCTTAGTTTTATCATGATGACTGTAGTATATATAGATGTTTTTGTCAACGTGTCACCTGCAAACGTTACGTATAATAATTAATTTGTCTAATAGTGTTTTATATATTTGTTTGTCTGTTTGTGTTTTATTCAGCCCGTGAACACAATTTGTCTATTGATTTTGATCATATTCCAGTATTTTGTAAAATTTGTCCAGGATTATTCAAACTGGTACTTTTTTATTTCTTATGAACAAATAAGACTCTAAGAAAGTGTAGACAGATTTGCTTTATATTTGGCTGTTCTCACTTTGGTGAATATAATTTTAAGGGACTGACAGCTGTATATAAACAAGGTAGTCCAAATACAAAAGATTCTTCTTATGGCTTTAATACTTCATATTTATTTTATGTGTTTGCTTTTATTACTATGAAAAGCAATGTATTTACTTAATTACCGTGCTTTGAAGACAAACTATGCAGTTATCCCTTTTTTATTCAGGTTATAATACAGAAAAGTCTGGTGAGTCTTATCTGTAGAAACATATCTGTGCAGGCAATTCATGCTTATGATGGTTTTCCACTCAAAGCCAAAAGAATTCCAGTCACAGGAGCTTATAGATATATAAACACTCATGAATATCGTGTTTTACATCTGATTGCCTTATGTCATCTTCTACAAAACTTTGCACTTGAACATATAAAAAGTTGAATTTTCAGTGTTTTCGTCAAAATTTTCACATTTGTGACGTTACCGGTCAAAGGTGACTGTCCTAAGAAATAAATGGGATATGTATCTGGAAGTCCCACAGGATTTTAGCTTGGCCACTCTCCACCCCCTTGGTTATGGCGTTCCATGTAAGCCCTGCCTGCTAGCATCTTACACCCTGCTGTTATGTGCTGGATTGTCACAGGGGCATCTTTACACAGCCTGCATCGGGGGTCTCGCAAGGTGTGAAAGACCCCAGCCTCTATGGATCTTGTGCTCAGAGCTTTTTCCTGTGCTGCCATATATATAAATATATATGTATATGTATACACTCACAATCTGGGAGTGATGATATTTTCCCCCTCACCTGTCGTCCTGACTCCCCCTTACCATAGCATTTGTGTTGTACCTCGTCAGTGTTGGAACACTGAGCTACTAGTTGGTTTGCTGTCAGTCTGGATGCAGGGTATCAAAGAACCCATAGAACCTTTTACCTTCTTGTTCCAGTAGCCCACTTCTCATCAGTGTGTCCAGAGAGAGAGAGAGAGAGAGTTATCAATTACTTCTCTGCTACATAATTCCATATATATCTTTCTTCTACAATGTAGTAAGTAGTAAATATATCGAAAAACATCAAATGGTAGTCTATATATCCCAATTTAATTATCTGAGAGAAATCGGTGATTCTTAGCATTGTTTTGAACAGTCAGAGATGTGTTAAATGATATAAGCCTAGTTTTGAAAAATAATAACCAAGTTTGAAAGTAGACTAACCAATGTGATAACTATGAGAATGTTGTGAACCCTTCTCTAATTGTCAAATCTCTCTTGCCTTGACTGGATCTTGTTTGATACTGTGCTCCATTTTTTTACAATTATCATTTTGATTTTCTGAAAAGGTTGTTGTGATAAGCTCTCATGCTTTTGATTTAATAAAAGACCAAGAACCACAGTTAGTAGGGGGAAGGAAACTGCATTGACTCCCCATTTATCAAAAGCTCTCACTAGATAGACGATATTGATCTAAAATGTGGAAGGTAAAACCAGTGGGAATCTAGAGACAATCTCTCTTTTATGCATTCACAAACCCGCATTGCAGTATTTTCCTTCCACTAATAGACACCTGCATTGTGCTGTCAAAACTGTCAAATCACTGTACATGTAAGCTTGTGCTTGTGCGTCTCTTTCTATGTGGGTTACCACACAAAACGTTCAGGTTTGTTTACAAATTGATTGTCTGAGCATTCATGTCTTTGTGGCTGATCTCGCCTGTCAAACCGGTCGGTGAAATATCAACATAGCCTGAAGGAATGATGGTCCGAGCTACCAAAATAAGACCTGTGTTGCAAAAGAAGGGGTTCACCAGTAATGGCTCTGCTTTTCCTCCACCATCTGGTGAAGGACAGTGACAAGCCTAATGAAAGTAACTAGGACATATTTTGAGTCCGCAATTGACAGGCAATGCCAGAAACGAAGGTTAACCATGGCTAAATTGGGATGCTTTCGTTTGCAACAAGGTCAGACAAAATTGACTGTCATCCTGTTCTGCCTTGCACAGAGGGATGCATACGTATTTTGCTTGTAATGGGGCTAATAGGATCAGGTGATGGACAGTTGTCACACTGTGTACCTGCAGGCAAGAAGGATGAACGGATCAATGGGGAATAAATTACTGTTTCATGTTATCATAAATCATTAAACTTCTGTTTGAAACATTTATACCAGTTGTGCATGCAGCATAATGAGTGAATTTGATTTTTTTTCTTTCTTCTTATTAATTAGAATTTGACTAGAATATATTAATGTATTTATCTTTCTATCGTATATTACATTTAATGGCTTGAAACTGCAGCATATCGTTTCGCTGTTTTGGCCCTGAAATGGAGCAAAATCAGCATATTACGTAATACTGTGCTACACAGCATTTTTTAATAGCCCAGGGAAAGTGTTCTGAACTCCAGGAGGCCAGGAAACTCCTGGAGATCGTTGGTGGCATGCTGAGATCCTACACAGATACACCAAGCACAGACAGCCTGCTTTCTAGTCTACCATTCTTGCAGTATTCAACAGCATTGAAACTTAATGAGACCATTGGAGGGTGAAGCTACAAGTTATTCGATATATTCAGGACCTTATTTTTGTGATTGACTGCAAACAGCACAAAGCAAAGGGGAGTGCAGAGTCAGAAGAGAGTTTGGTAGTTGTTTGCTGGAGACATATAGCACACAACATACTTGGTAATGGATGGAAGACAGTAAGGATACATTATCATCTATTTCAACCAGTGAACTTGATAGATTATGGATTGTTAATGTGTGAATTATGAACGTATCGCTTAAAAAAGGCATCGCTTTAAAACTTAAGATTTTTGTAAACGTAAGTTATTTGCTTGATAAATTATTCCTGCTGATTGACATGTAAAAATGAAGGATGCAATGTGATCAAGAGTTCAGTGGTGTATACATTTATTATGACTTCCTGGGACCTCATGAACACAGACAAGACACGGTCCTGATGATTATGCAAACAGTTTCCAGTTTTTCTCAATCACTCTAGTACAATTCTCACATCAGAAAAACCATCCTTACTGCTCTTAACATTAGCACATTTATTCCCACCCACTACCCTTTTTCATTGCTTTTGAGCCCACTGCTATAATTTCTATGCATACTTCACTACTAAAGATACTTGTTTTGTATTGATGCACTTTGCATCTGAATCTCACAAGTCATCATAACCTTTTGGCAGTCCCAACTATAGATCTTTCACTTTCCTTAATACTGTTAAACATTGCATTCATTTTTTTTCCAATTAAATTACTTCAAAGTTTTTTCAAATATGAATGAAAGAGCAAGGCCTGTCAGTTGCAGAAGGAAAAAAGGTCTGACATTGAAAGCAATTATAAAGCTCTGTTTTCAAAGAGGTTTACTGAAACAAATATATTATTGATTGGCTGATTAGATATTTCCATTAACAAGCAGTTGTGCTAAAAAGACTGGTTCTTATATAGTGATTTTCTGCTCTACCTGAGCACCCAAACCATGTTATACAATTCGCCCCTGTAGATTGGACATGACTCTGTAGCTCATTGTATGGCTTTTATTTTGTTACTTTTTACACATCCACTTTGATGGCACTTTTCAGTGTTCGCAGCCTTGGCTCCGATACTCCACCAGGAGCAGCTCCCTCTCCGGCCCTGGCCGCTACTGAAATAGGGAAGCCATGATTAGAAGATGTTCACTGCCTGTGCGAAGCCAACCTCTCCTACCACCATGCCCTGAACCCACTGCTCCACTCCTACTCTGCAGCGGCACTGCTAACCACACCCGCCACAGCCTCATTCACCCTTCTATGTACTTTTTCTACATACACGTTTTCAATCTAACATTTGCATATATTCAAATTCCACTGTAGGCATTGGAGAGCTACTTGGGGTTAGATTTTGTCCAAAAATATTTGGTACACAGCCACCCCAGTTGAATAGATGAGCTGAAGTGACTTATTTTGGATGCTTTTGCAAATGTGGAAATTTTTAAAATTATTTTAATGTCTTTATAACAGGTTACTATGATGAAAAATGCCTTAAGAGTGGTGAGAAAAACATTAGAATTGCACCAAAGTTATGGAGAAAAACTATACATGAAAAAGAGCTCAGAATTTTGTTTTATGTTCAAACTGCAGCAGCACAGAGGTGCACATTTGGAGTTTGTACTTTTTTTATTCAATTCAGTATACTATAGTCACAGCTGAATGCAATAATATAAACAAAATGATCGGTTTTGCTTTGCTAACATCAATGAAGTTGTTTTTTATTTGAAGCAAATACTCACATAGCTCGTGTAACTTACTTGAAAGCCAAAAAAAGTGTTGTGGAGAAAAGTGAGACACTGCATCCTTTGGAGAATAATTGTATAGTTGTGCAGAACCATGTTGTTGCTTTTGACAGTCAGATGTCCCCAATGCTTAATCAAAACAATACGCTGGTCTTCCTCTCCACAACCTCCTCTATATTTCCACCATTACTAAGACCAGCTTACACTCATCTCATTGCCCAAGTCTACCCACAACGCTGCATACAATATAGTAGTTGTTATTCATAGAACTACTATTTTATAAACAGTAAAAAAAAAGCCGTCCAGACCTTTACTGATAGACTGGCACCCCTAGTTATCAGAAAATAACATGCTGTCATGACACTAAACCATTAAAGACAAAGTAATGGCACTATAATGTGGACTGTGCATTAGAACTCTTCACGCTCAGATTGGAAGAAAACTATTGTAGACAGTTTCAAAAGCACCATCAGTAGAAGAGATCACAGTGGCTATGTCAGCTTTACTTAGCTTTAAACTTGACATGAAAATTAAATGTCAAATGTAAATGAATTTACACATTGTCTGGTGAATGACATTGTTTTGACATACATACGTTTCTTATGAAAAAAAACAAAAACCTAGAGAGTAAGTTTTCCAGATTTTATTGGTAAATAAAATTTGATGTAAAATGTAAAATTTATATTTTTATATTTTAATTATTAATATAAACCATGTATAAGTTCATGTCCATCTTCTGTCAAACCTGTCAATCAGTAACTCTATATGGTGACCTTTACAGAAATACAAGCAGCGACAGAATGGAAAAAAAAAATAAAGCTGGTGTATAAGCATAACAGCTGGTTGCTCAGTATTCAAATCCATAGAGCCTATCCATGACCAAGTAAGGAACCTGTAATAAAGACAGAGTAATTATATTAGTATAATGTTATGCCTGTTTTTAAATATATCACCAAAAATCCTACAGTTTTATAGCGTTTTTAAAAAGAAATTTTTAACAAAATATTCATGTTTTCCAAATATGTTCCTTGTGTGCTTGTTTGCATTGCTTGTATGCCCAGAGAACTGAAGGGGATAGGGGTTTATAAATAGTCATTACTTTTTAGTTTTAAAATGTTCTTTTTCCAACTCAGACATTTTCTTAAATTGTTTGACACAGGTTCAGTGGGTAATTGTTCAATGTCAGAGGCACAATTTGTGAGTGATAATCTCCACCTGTGAGGCAAAGGGAGGAAAAAAATGTAAATGGGAATATGCAGTCAGCTTCAGCATGGAATTCAAGGCAGACCTGAAGCAAGTACATTTGCAATATTTAATGAGAAATGTAAGAAAGTGTTTCCTGTTAGTGCAACTCAGATGTTTTGGCCAGAGGCTGTGTTTTTAATCCCTACAATGGTTTCTCCATTACAGGGAAAATAAGGAAAACACTGTCTCAAACACTCAATTAGGATTAGACCTAAGGACATAGATTTACATTAAGTGTTCTGCTGTAGAAATGCAAGACATCAATATGACATACAGCCAAATGACTTAATATTCAGTGACTGGCATGGATGTTAAGGGCTATGCCTTTAACAGGTGTGTGTGCACGTGTGTGTGTGTGTGTGTGTGTGTATGTGTATTTTATCCTTTTAACTGTATGTGATTATAGTTGCATTTGATTACATAACTCTCTTTGATTCAAATTACTCCATAACACCGATTGTAGTAAAACATAGAAAACCTCAAGAAATGTACTTTACAATGAACTGATAAACCAAGCAGTTGATTTTGTGACATTTCATTTCATTACAATGCCAAAAGAAGGATAATACACACACACACAAACACTGACATAATGCCCCTTACCCTAACCCTAACTATCAAAAATGAATGCCTAACCCTGACCCTTAACCTAACCATAACCTAATTGTAACCCTGACACTAAAACCACATTTTGAGTCTCAAAAATGCCTTCAGACTCGTGGGGACCAGGATTTTGGTCCGCACATGGCTGTCGGTCCCCACAAGAATAGTAAACTTCCAATTTTTGGTCCCCATGATGAGTATTTGTTTTTGTGTGGGGATTTCAATTGTACTGACAACCCACCTTTGGATAGGAACCACGTACGAACCTCATCCTGCATCCTCTCGCAGGCTTAGGCAGCTGGCTGCAGCTGTGGACCTGTCAGATGTGTGGAGGTTTTTCAATGGACATCAGAGACAGTACACATGGAGTCATTCTAAGGACAATCTTTTATCTTTGGCAAGACTAATTCGCATATACTCATTTAAACATCATTTGAGTATTTTTAAGGACTGTTGGATAACCCCTGTTGGTTTCTCTGATCATTGTCTGGTTCATTGTTCTGTTTTCATTAACAATTTTCGTGTATGGAGTGCTTACTGGCATTTCAATACGGCCCTGTTACATTACAAAACTTTTAGGACAGCTTTTGAATTTTTTTGGCTCACTCACCAGAAATCTAAATCTGATTTTGCATGTATCCAGTGGTGGTATGTTGGGAAGTGTCAGATCAAACAATTGTGTCAACAGTTCACTCGTAATGTTACTAGAGACATAACCAGATCTATGAGAGACCTAGAGACTCAGGTGGTAGAACTGCAGAGTTTATCGGCGTCTACAGGAAACCGGGGGCTTTTAGATTCCCTCAAATCCAAAAAAGGCTTCTTTAGCCGACCTGCTGGGCACGACAGCCAAAGGGGCTTTGGTCAGGTCACGTTTCCTCAATGTTGCGGAGATGGATGCCCCATCTCACTTTTTCTTTGGACTGGAAAAGAAGAATGGGCAAAGAAAAATTGTTCACTCTCTAATGTCTGACGGTGGCTCAATAATTTCGGATCCTTCTGAGATCAGAAAGATTGCTGTCAGCTTTTATGAGGACCTTTTTAAGAGTGATTTCTCAGAAAATCCTAGTTTGTGGAATAGATTCTTCGAGGGACTCCCTCAGGTGGCGGCTGAAACCAAT
>VUQR01016193.1:0-14820 GCA_015108515.1 Hemichromis elongatus
ATCCCTCTTCTTTCAAGGCCCTTCATTTTTTTTTTTTTTCCCCAAAAAGAAGGCATCCCGGTGAAAACAGCAGATGTGAAATCCATTTCACGTGTGATGTTTTAAAAGAATCTTTAAAAAAATCATCCGTTTTTTTTTGTTTTGTTTTTTTTTAATTTTCATCCATTACTTGAACACGGTGGACACTGCTGATGATCTCCGGTTACTGCCTTGTCTCGGTGCCATATCTGCCGTTCCACATTCCCCGAGCATGGCCTACACATCTTTCATAGGCACTCATTCCCCTCACGAGAGATGGATGCTGTAGCCGGTGCGTGCGTTTCTTTGATGCTGCAGCCAGCTGCCGACTACAGTCAAGAAACTCTGTATTCAGCCCTGGTATTCAGTCCACTGTATTTTCCTAATGGGACTTTTCAGAAATCAGTCAAGCTGCTACAATGAGAAAGTACACAGTCATAAGCACTCGATCAACCCCATCTCACAGCGCCCCGAAAAGCGAGAAAAAAAAAGAAACTCTCCACTCGATCTGAATCCCATACAAGCCTTTAGTTTTGAAATATGACTCACTAACACCCGGTGTGACGGAGCGAGAGAGAGAGAGAGAGAGAGAGAGCGCTGTGCTCAACAATGACTTGCATATTATTAGTCATAAGTCAAGACATGAATCACAGACATGGATAGATGTTATAAATATAGAGTATATAAATAATACCTGAGACTGTGAATATGTAAGATGGGTTCACGTTGGAGAAATTGTGCTTCTCATGTACTATTGTGCGTTCTGTTCTACAATCAGCAGATGAACTAATGATGACCACTATAAATGCATGCACTTCTGCAGTGTTGGTTTGAAAAATCTGGGTTTGTTTTGTTTGTTTGTTTGTTTGGGTCCAAGAAAAAAATCTATTTTGAATAACTGGGAGTCATGGGCGGGAGGGGGGCGTTTTTGTTCTCGTTTTAAACTAATCAAGGTTCCTTTTTCTTCTTTTACTTCCACTTCTCAGTGATTTCAGAAACTACAGGCTTCACAGATATCTTTAAAGTTCGGTCATTCCTCTTTTTTTTTTCTTTTTTTTTAATAAATATATATTTCTGTATTATTCTCGGGATCAGTTAGTTTTTTGCAGGGCCTTTAATGGTGTCTAAGGGAAGAGTTATTACCATATCTGACCTTAAGGAGGTGCTGAAAGCAAAGACTGAAGAAAAGGACAGACAGAAAGGAGGCAAGGGGAGATCTTATCACGAGAGCCACTTCTCTTGGGAATGTCCTGTCAAACAGCAGTCAGTCAACACAAAGAGAAAAAAAATCCTCACAAAAAAAAAGAGAAAAAAAAACTCTACCTGAGACTTAAATTCATGTTTTTGTATTTCACCTAGGAACATTCCTGGAGGAATCTTTTTTTTTTTTTCCTTCTTTCGGCTGTTGAGTGAAAGAAAAAAGAGAGAGAGAGAAAAAGAGAAGAGACTGTGATGCTATTGTGACCCTTTGAAGCCATAGCAGCTGCAAAAAACTGGGAAAACATACATAATCCTTCAGTACTTGCGATCTAACCTAGTAACGCATGGGTTTGTTTAACTAGTGCGAATCCTGTACAATTCAGTGAACTGTTGCAACGTGGAGTCGTCTTTGCTGAACCACAATAAGCTTCGATGAATGACTGAAAGACACTTGTTTTAATATGAGAACCTTGGCAATATTCTGAGACTAAATCATGCCTGTTTGTGGTTGAGTATCAAATGGTCTTGTACTTTATTTTTGTTTGTTCGTTTCCTTTTCTTTCTTAGGCTTCCTTATTATCTTTCCCTCCTTAAAAGTCATCAAGCGACCTGTTTTTGTACAGCCCTGCAATTTTTAAGTGTAAATTTAGCAAAAACGTGTGATCTGTGGAGGTTTATGTTTTTAGTACTATACACTGGAGCCATGTCTGACCTTTGTCTGTTCACCCACACGATGCTCTATACTTCTGTAAACGGGGGAGGAATAACCCTGAAGCTGATTGTGTGCGTTTGTTTCTTTGGGCGTCTGCACCAGGGCGGAGATCCTTCTTCTAGTGTCCCAAGATGCTTTTAAAAGTCCAGCAGTCACTCTCTGAAAGCTTAAACTGGTCTTATTTTATTACACTTTTCTCAGAATTTGACCACTTCAGGTGGGACCACTTGGAACTCGAGAACAAAAACAAAACATTAAGAAAATAAAAAAAGACGATTGCAGTCCATGTGTGGTTTGGATGGAAACTATGAATTGCCTTAAAAACCAGTCATCTTGAACTGCGAGCAGGTGACGAAGACGTCATCCATGTAACTGTTTTGTTACTTTAGCCAGTGTATTAGCCTCATTCTGATAATGTAAATGAGTAATACAAAATAATAATAATAATAATGACTATATTAGTAATAATGCTCATACTCATATGAAAAAAAAATACCCCAGAGGGCTTACGCAAATATCCCATCTGGCTTTTTACAAAAAAAAAAAATTCTATTTACTGATTTTTGAATCTATTTTCTGTTCCTTATTTATGTCTACATGTGGATTACCCTCCATGTCTGGCCTCTGTAAACTACTGTCTGACTGCGCAAACCTCGTCAAAGGGCAGTGCACCGATAAGAGTGGCATGACCTGAACATTACTAACTTTATGACCTTTGTCTTGTGTTCCTACCACCATGAAATAAAACGTCAACCAAATGGAGCCTCACCTTGTCTGTCATCTTCATTTTGCCCTAATTTGTGTCGAATCAAAGCTCGGTATTTATTTTAATTACTGATTACAGGTCAGAACTTCAGATTACTGTAATTACTTTTTCCCGCCACCCTGCATATTTCAGTGCTAATATGAGATAATAGAGTAGAGATCAAAGTTAGAGAATTATTCATATTTACTTGATTTTTTTTCTTTTCTTTTTGTGCTTATTGGTGACTTTCGTAGCTCAAACATTAGGGGAATGCTAGGCCCGGTTGTGGCTATAGAGCTCTTTTAGCAACATTTGAACGATTCCTTTCAGAAAGTACAGTGGTCTAACTTAGAGAACAGTTTGCTATTTTGGCAGGTAAAAAAAGCAGCTCGCAAACTGAAATGTTAATGGTTAAAACTTTCAACCACTGGGAAGTATAGAGGCCATTTTCTTGGAATGGCTTTAGCACATCTGTGCTCGTGGGACCTTACTAATGTCTCACATTTGCCTGGTTTTATTTTGTGCTCTTCAACATAATAGAGTCACTGATCTTCCAGAGATTCCCAATAAGGTATGGATCACTATTCCAGTGTCCAAAGCTTTAATAAACTGTTTTACCCAGGTAGCAGTGGACAAATTTGCTGGTTTACTTCCAACTGATGGCAGAAAAGGAAGAGTGCGTGGGTGAAGGAGCTTGTAATAAACACCTTATCGTGTAGCTGTGCAGGAGGTCACTCCAACCCAAACCAACTGACTTGTCACACAGCATTTCCTATCTGAACAAACTAACTTACTAGGATTTATATATTTTTTTTATACTGGGGGACTTGAATATTACAAAAATTGGTTGCTGAAAGGATCATCCCTTCAGCCTCTACCTGAAAAACTGCCATCAGCAACCGCAAACTCATCATCGTTTTAGCAACTCAACTGCATCCTAACACAAATATCTAATCATCTAATCGCGTGGCTGGAACCCACTGCATTTACGTGCAGACATGCTGCTGCTGGAGATCAAATTGAGCAAAATAAGGGAAAAAGGCGATTGAAGGGAATTTGAATGCAGCATTGTTGTTGCATGACTGCAATACTCAGATCAGCCTGTATGGTTTGCTCATCTACTGGGTCTTTCCCACATAAGCATCTTTGGGGTTTGCAGAGAATTGTCTAAAAAAGTAAAATATCTACTGAGCAGCATTTCCATGGGTAAAAATGCCTTTATTGGTGTCAGTGTCAGGGGAGAGGGGACAAGAGTGTTTTGAACTGACAGGAAGGCAACAGTAACTCGTATAAGCACTCGTTACAACCAGACCACCTCTGAACACACAGCAGGTGGAACCAGATGGGCTACGGCATCGGACGGCCACAGCGTGTGCCGCTCCTGTCAGCTAAGAACAGGAAAGAGAGGATAAAACATTGGACAGTAGAAGCCTGGAAAAAGATTGGCTGGTTGGATTTAGTGTAAACAACATGAAAGCATGGATGCATCCTGCCTTTATCAGAGATTCATGCTACTGATGGTATTTCCACATGCAGGCCGGTTTTAAAATGCTAATATTTAAAGTGCAGTTTAGTAGAAACCTTGAATATCTCAAGATCATTAGTCTCCCTCCGAAAACTGAGGCAATGACAGCTCGGCGCTAACAAGAGGCTTCTGCTCACATTCGAAATATCCAAAGCCAAGCAGTTTTTAAGAGCAATTAAAGCAGGAACAGGCTCGTAAACATGTCTATAAACAACAGTTTTTGGCTACAGTGATATTTACTTCTTATAATTCAACTCATCAAACAGCAGTCTGCGGTGGCCTGCTGCTAATTGAAGGCCGGGATTCAGAAACAACAAAAAGTAGCTGCCTCACAGCTTCATACATCATTCAGCGCATCCTAAATCTGTCTCGAGCATTTTCATTAAGCTCGAGATTTAATGAGTTTAATTTGTTCCTCGCTAATGACAGAGAAAGACACTGCATCTTGTTTTAATTAAAACTATATGAAATGCTGTAGATGAAATAGTTTTGCCCAGTGAGGGATCCTACTGAGGGAAAGATCATTTTCGAGTTAATAACTGCAAGTAGTTTGATTAAAAGGTTTTTTGTTTTTTTTTCTTTCCAGGAATTAAATAAAAAACAAATCAGAACATGTACACAAGGAATTAAATGATGATCCCGGGTGATTCACGGAGGAGAGAGTGGGGCGCGGACAGTTCTGATTCAAACCTTTCTGGGGAGAAGCGATTCACAGAAACTAGGAGATGGAGGAAGCTCGTTTTGATGAATGTGTTGAGCAACCGACTGGCTATGAGGAGAGCTGCGTTTGGAGGTAGACAGAGGATTTTCAGATCTTTTTTTTTAAGCACATGTTGGGGAGTGCAACTTGTTCAAAGGTCAGAGTGGAACGCATTTCATCAGATCATACCTAAGCCAAACACCATGGCATGATGGAAGAGGCTGTTCTACGAAAAATCCTGACTAAATTTCTGTTTTGGGAAATAGTCGAACACTTCTTCCCTCTGTGCAAAAGGCTTTCCACTACCAAGGTTACAGTTTTGTTTGTGTTTGTGTGTGTGTGTGTGTTTGTGTGTGTGTGTGTGTTTTAATGTCTACATGATAATAAAAGTTCTTTATCTCTGACTGGGCTGCAGCTGTCCGCTTGCATCACTCTCAGTGTAAGACCTCTTTGTTTGCCTTTCCAGACTTTTTCCAATCTTTGTGTAGGCAGATTTGCAAGTCTCAAGGCAAAAAGGGGGGTCAAAGGTCATTAGCATATAGAAGCAGCCACCTCAGGGTAGAGGGGACATCCGGGTTTCCAGTCCCCCCGAGGGAAACTGGGCTTTGTATTCTCAGGTCCCCCCCTCTAGATTCAACAGGACACTGGGTCTGCAGGGCGATAAAAACCGAACACTTGAGTCCAGCTATTTGTGATCTCTCCAACACAGCACAGAAAAAAACTCTTAATCCTGACAGATCGTGTTCTCCAACACATGCGGAAGCCAAAGTCAATTTCTTCCACTTGTCTACTAAAATACACGCCTGGAGGTGCAGCACAAAATATACAAAGGGCATCCCAGCCAATAAATGCTAATGACTTTGTTTTCCAAGTCTCTCTCGCTCACATTTAACGCTAAAACAAGTTATTTCACAGCGTCTTCATCAATTTCCACTAAGGTATCGATCAGGCGGTAATGTCCTCCCTATCATGCGGCGGGATTCTTTTTAACTGATCACCGCACCTAAACAATAAACTGCGTTCAAACCCAGCGATGCAGCCTGAAGCACACAGCACCTGGCAGAGAAGAGAGAGAGACATCTACTAGAAATTCCAGAGAGAGAGTAGAAATTCCCACTGTCTGTTTGTCTGCAGGCTGCAGCAGAACACTGGGTCAAACAGTGGAAAAGCAAATCCAGAAATCCATACATGCGAAGCCCGTGGGCTCACAGACAATTGCATAAGCCCATCCATCCCTAGTAGATTAACCTCCACTGATAACCACAGGCTGGTGACGTCAATGCTGCTCTGCCTCAGTGCTTACTCCACTCGTGCACCAGCAGCACTACCATGCTTTATGTGTATATATCTGTATGGTAATGCCAAATAAATAGATAAGCCTTATCTTTGAAGACAGTAGCTGAGCTTTACCATTGTGCAGCCAAAAGGGTTTGATTACTAATAACTTGTTTAAAAAAAATCTGTTTTATATTGTTACTTTACAACTACACTTTCCTCCTACTGATAATTATATTAAACATTAACAGTTAGCACAAGCAGCTATGGAGACAGAAACGACAGCGGACAGCAGCAAACACGCCACTTGTTTTAGTTAAGTAGCCACAGGTGTGCAGTTTTTAGGATTTTTTAAATTTCTTTCTTTTTCTTTTTTTTTTTTAACTCGCGCGCGGGTTCAGCCAATCAGAAGTGAGGACTTAACGATCTAATTTTGGTTATAAGCTCCCGACAGTAATCTGGGGCTAAAAGATCTTGAAATGACATCAAGTTGGAGTTTATCAGGCGAAAAAAGTGTTTAGTTTGGTGTGCACCACATTTACACAGATTTTTACATATACTCCCCAAAATCTCCACGGAAATAATTTCGGAATTAGTTTGTAGAAATATATAAAAAAAAAAGTCATTTGACTTTTTTAACAAGAGAAGTTAAAGCTTGAAATCTCATGCAATTCAAAAGTAATATTCATTCAAGAGCTTGACATAAAAATAAATCCGCTCCGGGTTTCTCTTTGACGCCCCCCTCCTCCTCCTCCTCCTCCTCCTCCTTCTCCTTAAATGAGGCCTTTGTTTTGAAGGTAAAAACCGGAAGGCGTTTCGGTAGTTATGTGTAGCTCAGCACGCAGGTTCAACAGATCCTCTCAGTGTTCACAACAACTCAGCGGAGCCAGAAGGGGAACGTTTGAGGGCACTTGACAGCTTTCAGAGACTGCTATGACATCTCGCAGGTGAGCTAGAGTTTGCTTTTTAAACTGTCACTAATCCCACTGTAATAATTCACAGCCCGCGCGAGTCTGCGCGAGCTTTTTCAGATTATCACTGCACGAGCGGTCAGCGATAGAGAGGCAGGCTGCTCGAGAGCAGGGGCGCCTAAACTTTTTTTTATTTCGCACCAAGACCCCGTTATTACTTGATGCCTCGCCTTTCCAGCTACATTCAAAGAAATTATTATAGGTTTGTATTTTAATTGTGATTTTTCACTGAGATTTTTTCGACTTTACTGCTCTAACCCGCCTGGAAATGCTAAAAGGTTTGGGAAAAAAATGTAGAAATTATATCAAATTTCGTGTCCTGCTACAGTTAAATAACGCTCCTAAGCCAGGACCGCATTGTTACCAGGCTGCTACAGTAACTTAATTTTCATTTTGTTTTTAAAACCGCAGATTTTTTATTTTCCGTTTGTTTCTGAGAAAGCAAATCCTTAGATTTCATCTTATCACAAAACTTGCCTTAGCTTTTAACACCTCACGCAAGTCTTTTACAACGCATATTTTATGGCCTCACTTATGGCTCTTTGTTTCCGAGTGCGCAATGGGCTAAATTAGTGTCCTGTGAATGTAATCAATCAAATTAAGCTATGCCAGCTTGAGGTGTCCACAAATGTAAGTCCCTGACTGTTCAGGTACTCTTCAAAACTACGGATTTCCAAGAAACACCTATGACACACTTACTGTTATTTTTACGCGAATAAGTCATAAAATCTCGTCTGATCTTTCTCTAAGTTTAAATCTTGACAGAGCCAGTCTCAAAAAAAAAAAAAAATACACATAAGAGTGCACTTTTTATGTCTTTATTGAGCATGCTTGGTAATAACTAGCAGTGCAGACCGAGGAAGAATAGGTGAACACTTGTTTTAAGTGCTTCTCTAAAAGCTACATGGAGTCAGGTGTCCTAATTAAGAAAATGAGATTGGAAGTGCCAGTTGTGCTGGAGGTGTCCTTTCGTATAAATAAAGTCATGGGAGGTGTGCAGCTCTTGTGAAGCACTTTCATAGGTTTGTAGACGTGATTCTAAAGATCTGGGTGTTGTTCAGTCCACAGTAAGACAAACTGGCTTCACACAAATAGGAAATTGTTGCCATACTCCCTCAGAGTTGGTACTGTGCAAAGATCACAATGTGTCACTCCTGAAACAGGTATTGACATAAGTGGACAACAAATAGGAGTTTGGGTAAATAAATGGAGAGATACCAGAGAGGACACTGGTATCTCTCCATCTGTAAGAAAGGGTTGCGTTTTTCCAGCTGTGATTATTAAGTGGATTTAATAAAGACATGAATTGCACACGTGTGTTGTTAGTTTACTGATAGTATTTGTCTGTAACTATTTTTGTGACTGTAATAGTCTAATCTGTTTGATGCTGACAGGATTGTCTGCTTTCCATGAATTTAATACTCAGTCAGTCAGTGTATTATTTTTTTCTTTTTTAAACCTTGGGCCATTGGCTCCATAATATAGATCACATGTACATCTGTGGACTAGTAATGATTTGCAGATCTTCCCGAATGATTTGTTTGGCTTGAGACGGGAAGTCTTAAGTGCTGCTGTAGGCAGGCTGTACTTAGTGCTATAAAAACAAATGGGTGTACTGCATGCAATATTTTTTTAATTGTTAGATTTGCTCATGCATGGTCCTCTCCAGTTTCTTCTTAAGGTTATTTTTGAGGCACTTCACATACTATCTAGAAATAAAGGTAGTTGAAGAGACTTTATGTGGAAACGGCTTTTCTATACATGGTGACTGCTGATACAGTCTGTCACCATTTTTACGTGATCCAACCATTCAAAGTTAAGAAAATGTATTTATATTTGAAAGATCACCCCCCCATTCGAGAATATGAGGAGACACAAACCCAGTCTTAGGAAGGCACGAGTTAGTGTACTTCTAGCACCGGTCCCAAATGGGAGGGTTGTGTTGGAAAGGGCATCTGGCAGAAAATCTGTGCTAACATGCAGATCCATCCGCTGTGGCGACCTCTTGGGAAATGACGGAACAGCCAGCTCCTTCATTTGTAAAGCACTTTTCTAAGCTGCAAGCGCAAAGTGCTTTCCATAGGCAGCATAACGGCAAGTACACAATTAAGCGTATAAAATAACTTCAGAAAACATGCAAAAGGCAGAATAATAAATAAATGAAACTAAAAGTTATAGGTACACTGTGGAAACGCACAAAACTTGTCTAACACGAAGGCAAGTGTGTTTTTAAAAACCATGTCTTAAAATAGGATTTCAATGCAGAAACTGTGCTGGCAGGTTGAATACTAACTGAAAGACTGCATTAAAGTGGTAGTGCCAGTACAGCAAACACTGTGTCACCCTTTGACCTTAATGTGGACTCTGGAACGGCTAGCAGATCTAGCCCGGCAGATCTAAGAGGCTTTTTTGGATAGTAAGGAATTAAGAGTTCATTACTGTACTCTGGCATCGGGTCATGGAAAGCCTTAGGTCGTGAGTAGCCTTTTAGAAGAAACTCGTAAGCAGGAAGTTGCAACTGGTTTTCTTCAGGAGTCTGGCTGAACAGCTTGAAGCTGAGTTACATAGGCCACTGAGAAGGGATGCATGTGGGTTAGACTAGTGCAGGGTTTTAGGTAGAAAAGCATAAATAATTTTCTGCGCTACTGCAGGATAATTTTGCTCTGATCTGTGAAAACATACCTGAGTTAAAGCTGTGTAAAGTTTGCCTTTTCATTCTTTGGCCAACTATCTGCTTTCTTATTCACTCACGTTCCATACTGCTGCTATGTGCTCAGTATATATTAGTAGTGGTGATGCTGCAGCACCTGCATCGCTTGCACTTGAGAATATACACGCCGTGCACAGTTTTGTTTATAATAGTGCGGTGTTTGTCTCCGCTTTGCATAAGCGGTCAAGTAAAATTGAAATCAATGGTAAACTTGGAAAAGTAGCTTATCTGTTCATCAAACTGTTGCGGTCATGTTGGCGAGTCCATTCAGTTTGATGTTCCCACTCTTTATTTCTTTATTTGCTTTTGAATAAACACACGACGAGCTTAACCAAACAGCGTGTGCGCACATGGAGACTTCAAGTAGATGAACCATGTCTGCAAGTTGAAATAAAGCCAAAAGACGAGTAATAGTTTGGCAACTCGCTTTAAAACTTAACTCTCATCCCAAACACTGAAAGTGATTCAGATTACTGGATTAGATTTGGAAAGATGATGTCACAGCAACATTTGAGATTGTGTCAATGCTCTAAAATCTCAGTATTGTAGGCCAGTTAATTTTCTTCAGTTGACTGTTTTTTAGAATCAAGTTCATTATTTTTCATGCAGTCAAGTTCTTTTATTTGTACAGACATTAGCAAAAATCATACTGAACAGTTGTTAGTTGGCGGACATTTAGTTTTCAGACAACCAAGTTAAATTTCTCTAGAGGTCAGTGCCACCAGGCTAAGCGGAAGGAGAGGAAAGCACTGAGATCAGGTTAAAAGCAGTTTATACATCTGCCAGTTTCTATGCCTCGCCGCTGGTTGAGCCACGTATGACTGTTGCTCTGCAGCTCTGTTCTGTACTTCCTGAGATGAAATACCACAGGGGAACAATACTACAATAGGTGCCATCTAACCAACCCACTCTGTTGACGATGATAGTATTACTCCGACACCCCATTTCAGGAAGGGTTTTAGTTCATCATAATATTGCGGAGGTCTGGAGTTTCCATATGTTTTGTTTTTATTGCACTGCAGGTCTGTGGCGGTTAAATCATAAAGGAACAATTTGTACCGTCCCTCATTGTGACTGATTGTAATGAGTTCAGCATAACTGTGGGCCCAGAGAAAGATGTAATGATGAATCACTTTACATCGCACTTCCATTTCTGTTTTGCCAGTTGCGTCTGCTTTGCAAACTCTTTCCACTATTGGAAACCACCTCTGCCCCTCTTTTGTTTATGGAACAGACCTCGTCTGTCACTGAAACTCATTTGACCAGCTGAGAACAGTGAGTCAGTTTTCTCGATAAGCCGACAGGAAAACAACAGCCCATGTGGAGGAATAAGATAGCACTGCCAACATTTCCATGAGTGCTCTGAACACACTTTTTTTTTCTTTTTTCTTTTTTTTTTTTTTAAACCAGATACATGCTTTTATTTTATTCATTTCTTCAGGCACAAAACGATGTAAATAGACTACACTAGACAAAACATTACATGGACGTCAGCTTTACATGCCTGAGGTCTTTGAATCTCACGTTTAAGTGTAACCTGCTTAAAAAGCAGAAGGGATGTGTTTACCTGAAAACGCCAAATATTTGATGGCTAACGCATCAGAACCTCATTCCTCTCAGACTCAGAGTTGTGCGAACCCGAGCTCAGTGTTGATCAGGTTAATACCGCTAGTACTTCTCTCTGTAGATAGCTGACTTTGAATATTAGTCAGGCTTATCTGTATATGGTTGGTTTAAAAAGTGTTTCTGGTAAAAGGTAAGCTGGAGAAGATTAGTCAGTGACTCCCCTCTGACTAATATTTACCATTTAACTTTCGTTTGGTGCACAGTGACACTTTAGCAAACGGGTGAGTTGAACAGAAAGATGAGTGTTACAAGTCTGTTCATTGCTGCAGCGTTGTCTTTTCTTGTCTTAAGTGACCAATTCTCTTATCAGCCAAGTGATCCTGCATTCTGATAGCCATGCAGAACATTGGCAAATGTGGCTTAAAACATGCAAAAAGTCATGTGTCCAATATGAATGTATGTAGTGTTAACTGCCAACCTACTTCAAGCTTACAGGTCTTAAACATGAGTTGCATTTAAGCTAGCATTGCCAGAGTTTTGCATAGTAAAATGAGGTGCAGAAAATCTTAGCAAAGTATCAGCACAGGCTGCATTTGCATTAAATGATAAGCTTGTGATTGATAACGTTTTCCTCTTAAGTTAATGCCTAAAGCCAGCCAATGAGCAGGACTTTCTAAACTGTTAAGCCCCTTGAAATTTGTTTGCTTTTATAGTAGCGTGAGCGAGAATATCTCATAAACCGTTATATATTACCATTTTGTTATGTAAAGATAAATGTGAGGCATTTAGAATTGCTTTTTCTACACATTTTGTTTGCCGTTCAGAGCGACAAATCTGGCACGTAGTGATTACAGTAATTGCCTTCCATATCTGCTTCTGTGATTTTTTCTATATGGTTTAAAAAAAGAAGCGTGGATGTGTCTGTGGAAAAAGACACGAGTTATTGATTAACCACTAATGTTCGGTTGCTTTTACCGAGAGCGTCCCAAGTCCTATTTAGTTGATGTAAAAGCCACAACTCTTTCCCCCGTGCTACAGTATAACTTGTTTTTGCATGCTTAGAGAATTATTATTGCCCTCTGTTACTTTTAACAGTTTGGCTTATCAGTGAGTTATCTTTCGGTGTGTAGGTGTAAGCAATGTTGTTTTTGTTTTGTTTTTTGTTTTTTTAAATTCAGGCTTGGGCACAGTTTTTTTTCCGATTCTGCGTGTTCTACTACGCTGAAAGGACTTGTTCGAAACAGAAGGAAATGATTGAAGTGGGTTTTTCACCTCATGTAAATACTCCAGCTCACCAGCAGGTCTAAAAATAACTGCAGTGTTACAAAAAAAATCCACACCCCAGGCTTGTCTGTGACCAATATAGTCCTAGCAGAGGTTTTCATGCTGCACTGTGGCTACTAAGTATATCACCTTTTTGTCAGCAGGCCTAGACAAGCATGCTTTAAATAGCCGACCCAGGCTATATTGAACTTGAGACATTATGTAAGAGGATAGAGTGGTGGCTGGATGCACACTAGGCTTGTTTCCCTTCAAGCTGCCCATGGCCTAACCTGCAGCTCCCAGCTGCCCCTGTCTCTCCCACAGTACCACCGCTTCTTTCCTGTCGACATGTCGTCAGACATATACCAGACTATTTGAAATCTCATACTCATTGTGTTGCATCTCTTCTCCTCACTGCCCAAGGCCAGATGCAGGGAAGTGGGGCGCCTGGTGGTTGTCAAAGGCAATCCTATTCTTGGAAAGCCCTGAGTCACTCCTGTAGTCATGAACTGAGGCTGTTAAAGAATATGGATAAGGCTTTATAGACACGGCATGCTGTCGACTTTCCTTTAAAGTTTTCTCAGGATTCACTCTTATCTCGTCTTAAACAACATCATTTTCGGGCCATCGTTTTCATAAGCAGAGGAGTTGCTCTGAAGTAGTCTCTTGGATCTGTGCCGTACTACTGTAATGATGTGGCCATTACATTATTTTTTTAAAGGCAGGGAATTAACATTGGTTAAAGTATGAAGATGAACATTTTTAATTGTGAGTTCTAATATCAGATAAAGTGGGATTGCTCCGGTATGTAAGAAGCTGTGATCAGGAGATAATTTTGCTCTTGATGGCCCATTATTCTGCTAATGTGTCTGTAATTCAGTGCTTTTATTTGTACATTTAAACTTAAAGCTTAACACGAATCTATGGACATCGGAAGAAAAGCAGTAGATAAATTGGACAGCTATGATTCTCAGTGGTTTTTCTACTAGACTTTCATACCTAACCCCTGAAATGGTTTGTAGCGTTTGCTCACACGTTTATAGCTCTGACAGAATATCCTGCATACACTGTGAGCAGAGCAAAGTACCAATTTATCTTTGTGATGATCTTTACAAACTCCCAAAGCCTCGTATGTGGTTACAGGTGCTTTGTTTTATTAGTCACTCTTTGGGTTAAATAAATAACCACCTAAAGTAGTTTGCATTCGTAATAGTATTTGGCAGATACTAGATTGATAATAAAGTAGATTCAGTGAGGTTATACAGGTCCTGTTGGATTGTTGTAAGGTGGTCAAGAGTTGAACTGCAGCTTTTGTTCTCTGCCTTTATTTTCTAACTCGTGTGTAAAGCTTCCTAACCCACCCATGCAAAATTAATAGGCTAATGGCATACTGCTGAATTGGCTGGATTGAGGGCTTTAGCTTGGCGATGACTAACTATGATCCGGTGTAACTACGGCATGTTTAATCTCCAGGCACAGGCAACACAGCTGTTGTATTTAGCCTCGGACAAGATAGTAAGGAGCCTGTAGCCAGAGAAGGCTCTATTAGCTTTAGGATCAGAGTGAGCTTTAGCATGAGACCCTGTGACCTCTCAGGCTACGAACGGGGCAGAGAAAGCGAGAACGAAGGGAGAACGGCAGGCGGCGGTTTACCAGTCAGCTAGTGCCTGTCACGCTCATCTAAGGTGGCAAAGGAGGCAAGAGAGGGTGGGACGGATGATAGCACTGACGGGTGCTGGTATCAGGCCCGCTCACGCTCATCCAAATCCCAGATTAAAGGCCCCCTCCCCCTTGTCGACTCTTCCTCCTGCACATTATCTCTCCCACTCTCTCTCTCACACACTCTTACAAAGCACCCCCTCCACTTCTGTCGTCTCCGTCTCACTCAGTCTAACCCAGTAACACTTTTACAAGCACCCCTCCACCCTTCCCACTTTCGTCTCTATATCTCCTTCGCTCCCTCCCACCCTCCCTTGTGTAACAGTGCCCAGTGCTGGATTACTAAGCTCTGAGGCTGCTGAAGCAAGGGGCTGTGGCAAGCTTCGACCACAATGGTGAGGTAGGGCAGAAATGATCCCATTCAGCTTGTCTTGTACTATTTTTTTTTTTTTTTTTTTTTTCCTTTTATTTGCCCC
>VUQR01016193.1:26427-39428 GCA_015108515.1 Hemichromis elongatus
CTTTTGGGGGTTTTTTGGTTTTTTTTTTTTTTTTTTTTCCCTCCCCTCCTCCTATCCTCCTCTTCCTGATGAGCATATACTCTGTATTTGTGTAGGTGGTTGTTTATGTGTTTGGTGCCTGCATGTCTGCAGGGGAACCAGTGAAAAGGGAAAATTCCACAGAGGGGGGGGAAGAAAAAAAAAAGTACTACCGTACTTTAGAGTGAGTCTACTGATGTTTACATTCAGGATAAATAAATGGTAATTGACTGAATTTCCCCTCTTCTCTTTTTTTTTTCTTCCCCTCCCCTCAGGCGGAAGGATGAGGTGACCCACATTAAGATCCAGAACACCGGTGACTACTATGACCTGTATGGAGGCGAGAAGTTTGCCACGCTGGCCGAGCTGGTGCAGTATTACACTGAACAGCAGGACCTCCTGCGCGAGAGGAATGGCGACATCATCGAGCTTAAGTATCCACTCAACTGCAAGGATCCCACGTCTGAGAGGTGCCAGTAAACGTGCACACTAATAGAGAAGACGAATGGAATAGAATAGCCCTTTATTGTCATTGTACATGTGCAACAAAATTGTACAACGCCCACACATGCAGATAAATAATGTTTGTGTAGCGTTAACACTGTGAGAGGAGAGATAAACTTCTGAGGTCAGCCTGATTAGTTCATTAAGACTTATAACTTTATGAAAGTTTATTCCTGGCCACAAACGGTTAACTCTTACTGTTGTTGCTTTAGGGTGTTACACTACTGCATCTCATCCTGTCAGGAGATGCAGTTAAACCACCCGAGAACCACTAGTGCAGTTTGGAGGTCTCTGTTCTCTTTGTAAGCTCTGAGTCTGTAGGGGGGGGGGGAAACACTGTGGGCAAAACAATCGTTTAGAGCGTTGTTTTATTATTCGTTAAGCATTAAGTACTTTTCAGTGTAAAATGTACAAGTTGGATTGGAAAGCTAGCAATGTGGTACAGTGAATGAGCGGAAATAAAAATATTTAGCATCTTATCAAGCTAAATATTCAAAGATTAGTATACTGAAAATATATGAAATGTAGTAAAAACTTAATTCAACTAAATTATGAATTGTTAATATATGTGATAATAAATTATTTCAAAACAAAATCTCAAATGGAGCACTAAATGTATTTACAAAAACAACATGGCAAATATCAGGTGACATTAAGTAGCTCAGTATGATGATGTCAATTATAATTTGGGCTCAAATCGGCCATTAACTCATTACACACACAAGTGTACAAAACATATTTACACATACAATACGTCGTGCTAATGCACTACTCTGCACACACTCCAACGTTATGCAATCGCACTTCACATGCTTAAAGGGTACAAATCTTTGAACAAACTAAGTGGGCGTTTGTTTTTTAAATACACAGATATACACTCGGTAACATCCTTCATAGTGCGTACACAGGTTGGATGCAGCTTCACACTTCATCACACCTACACACCTCCTTTGAAACAGGAGACCTCTGCATCTGGTGTATTAATGCTAGGAATCCATGCATGCACTCACACACTTACAGGAAGCTTTTTAGAAAGCTGCATGGTCATATTTCTGTAATAATTTGCACAAAACGATAATCTAATACAATTTTATGCTGGGGTGGGAATATTTACACTCCTTTTTCATCTCATCTGCACATTGCAATGTGTATATCTAGTTTCTTTTTTAGGTTTAAGAACGACTTGTGATGTATGGTTTTGGTTTATGTGGTTTTTTCCATTCTACATGCATCTCTTGTCAGAGCTTCCTGCGTCTTCTCGCTCACCACACAGGAAAAAAAATGCAGACATGCAAGTTTTTCATCTTAACATCAGTAACTGAGTGAGGCGGCAGTAATGTAAGAGCCACTCTCACTCCTGAGTGGGAGTCTGCGCTCACTATACATATATAGGCAGGCATTATGTTAAATCCTCAAAGGTACAAATGGAACTTTTCCTTTGAAACAGGAAGTGTATTACTAGTCCTCCCACTCATTGTTGATCTGCCTTACATTCATCCAAAGACTGGTTTTACAGTCTCTATACTAATTGCAGAAAATGATGGTAAACAAAGCCTAAAATATTAATATGCATTGTGTTCCTTGTGTTCTTGATGAGGTCTCATCTGCCTCAGCTTTGTATTTAATGTGTGATGTCCACACAAATAATTTCGAATATTCTCAGAGAATATATGAAATGGTCAGAATTTAGGCACAGTAGTTTAAAATAAAGATAAATTAATAATAATTTTTGTTATTATTTTAAAAGAGGGTAATTGTTTTTGTTTTGTTTTAAATTAAATGAGAACCTGTAAATGGTAGTTATAAATACGGTAATGATGGTCTAGTACTATGAAAACATGGTTGGGATTTCTGGTTCTCTGTGTGTTCTAGGGGTTAAGTTTACTTTTGGGAAAATGTCATATATCACATGACGCCATTTCTCATGTTTTCCGTTTGCCACTGATCATCGCGTTCTCTCGCTCCTCTCCAGGTGGTACCACGGGCACCTCTCGGGTCGAGACGCAGAAAAACTGCTCACGGAAAAAGGCAAAGCCGGCAGCTTTCTGGTACGGGAGAGCCAGAGTAAACCAGGAGACTTTGTCCTCTCCGTTCTCACTAATGAGGAGAAACATGACAATGTGGACCGCAAGACCAAGGTCACCCATGTGATGATACACTACCAGGTCAGATATTTAATTCCAGGCCCGCTAAGATATACCGAATCTTTTGAGGAGGATTTTGCGTAATGTTTATGTGGCTTACAATGCCTACTCATCCTAGTTCAACCTGGGCAGTTTGTACTTTAAAGTAGGTCGTGATTTATTTATTTATTTTTCTCTCTAGGAAATCCTCAGGCCAGCTGAGTTGTTGAATTGTTGATTTTTGTCTTCAGCAGGATGGCAAGTACGACGTGGGTGGCGGAGAGAGGTTCGACACCCTGGCTGACCTGGTGGAGCACTATAAAAAGAACCCCATGGTGGAAAAAAGTGGCATTGTAGTCCACCTCAAACAGGTATGGAAGTATTTTGACAAATAAAACCATCCAGGCTTTAAAGGCGGCGATTGGGTTCAGATTTTAAGGTCGATTTTAAGGTTGGTTTTTTTTGTCTTTTTCTCTTAACTGGTGAAATCTTTGGATCATCTTGTCCCAACGTTGTGGCAATGATAGCCTTTTAATGCCACAAGGATAAACGCTGCCAGCATTGAAAACCGGGTACGAGAGCTCAACAAAGTAGCAGACAACTCTGAGAAACCCAAGCAAGGATTCTGGGAAGAATTTGAGGTCTGTACCATTTGAAGCTTTCACTTCCAGAGTCACTCATTCATTTTATATCCTGTATCTTAGTCTTATTAAATCAATTTAATAACCCAATGCATTGAGTCATGTGGGCTTGACGTATTGAGTGCCATCTGTACCCTGTGAGTCCAGCTTTTAGCCGCTGCCGTATGTAAGAAAGAAGCCTTAATTTATTTATTTTTTATTGATTAAATGTTAGATTTCATATATGTGACATGTTACACATGCTATATAATATCACCCGTTTGGCTGCTTATTCCAGAATATACGTAGATTTTGATCCGTCGATCATTTGTGCAGACTTGCACCTGTGAGTCTGTCATGGGAAATCTAAATGTATTTCAGCTGTCTTAATCTTTGAGTAATGAAATTGGCTGAAGCTTAGCTTATCTTGTGGCATGCATGTTCTTTTTATGTCATTTTCATGCAATCGACAATTTATTCATACGAGCCATTTCTATTACGAAGGGATGCATTAGCTAGTTATTATCTCATGCCTATTATCCCGGTGCTCGTGCAGGTTTGTCTCGTTATTGGCCAGCTGCTTGCGGTGAGAATAAAATGTATACAGCTTGAGCTAGCCTCCCAGTGTAGGTCATTCGGATCAGGAAATTAGGAAAACAATTGGAGAATAATAACTAGTCTGACTGGCTTTGTGTTTATGGCACACCTGGTTTTAATTATTATAGCAAAGGAAATAAAGATTGATGTAATAATTGCTTGACTTATCTACCTTTCAAAAGCAGAGCTGGACTCTGAAATAAATTTTAATAGAGAATATAAATAAGGAACTGTGCTGGTAATGATAAATCCATGGTGAATTACTTCCTCTAAATTGTACAAGGTGAATGCTGCCGTTTCCCTATTGTTCCTCTCCAGAGTGACCCCTGCTGTAGTAAAAGCCCATTACACTGTTAACTTCAGTCTAGTGTAGCTGATGTATAAATGTCCTCCTCGTAATTGTCAGGTCTATTATAGTGGATTTTCTTCTGTTTGAAACTTCCTCCAACTCTGCCGTTTTCTTTCTTTTGCTGTCAATCTTCAGGTACTTCAGCAGCAGGAGTGTAAACTGCTGTATCCCCGGAAAGAAGGCCAAAAGCCAGAAAACAAGAGTAAAAACAGATACAAGAATATCCTCCCCTGTGAGTCACACAGCAGCCTGCCATTTCCTGCCTCTCCAACTTCCTGTGGAAAGTGACACAAATAGACAACGTAGAGGCCTAACTAGAGCATGCAGAGTTTTGCTTTGATGGCTCACAGCCTTGACTTTACGTTTGGGGAGGGGACAAAATCAACTATGGTCTCACAAAGCTGTAGATGTTTTTTATGTGTGCGCCAATATTTTTTACTTTGTTTTCAGTTGACACGACACGTGTTGAAATCAGGGAAAATGATCCAGATGTTCCTGGTTCAGACTACATCAATGCCAACTATATCAGAGTGAGTGTGTGCAGCATTAGATAAGACGGTGTATCAACAAACGCATTATAAAAAATATATAGTAATAGCAATGAGCAGTATTCCTTGGATTTGCGCAGTCTGGTAGCAAACTAGGCTCTCGTCTTCATGTGATCATAACTGGTCCACTGCATAATCAGTCGTTCATGCTGTTCGCCCGTAGAGTATGCATGAAGATGGACGATTTGTGGAGGAGGGTAAAGTCTTCATTGCCACCCAAGGGTGTCTACAGAACACAGTCGTCGACTTCTGGAAGATGGTGTATCAGGAGAACACACACGTAATTGTGATGACCACAAAGGAGATGGAACGAGGACGGGTGAGCAGTTTGCAGCAAACGTTCTCAAAATACGGAGCTTTATATTTTAGCGGCGGGTCTGCAAGGCAGTGAAATTTTAGTTCCATGTCCAAGATGCGTTAAGGAAAAGCTAACGGACATAAAGGAAGCGTCTTATTTTTCTCTTTTTCAGTTTTTTTTTCTTTTTTTTCTTATATCCTGTTTCTGTGGATGAAACAAACTGTCAACATAAAAACATATTTCTGATTTTAGTTTAAGCTGCTCCGATTTATGCATCGCCCTATATGAAATATTGGTGGGTTTTGTTTTTTTTAAATAAATACAGGCATGTAAAGCATTATTGGATGTCTGTAAAAGATGGGTGGGCCGTCGTGTAGTAGCAATGATGGCGTGTGTTAAGTTTGGGGGGGTAGAAAGATGGCTGATATGACATGTAAGCTGATTGAAAAGCTGCTTGAGATGAGCTGCTTCTTTCGATGGCCTAATACCCGTCGGTCAGAGCAGTGTTTTTTATTAGAGAGGGAACATCAAAAAGTGTTGGAAGGTCATGCTTCAGGAATTTCTAGTATCAAAAGCTTCATTCCCAGCATTGTAGTGCATTTTTAATGCACACTTTGTGTCTTTTCAGTATCAGTTTAACTAAAAAAAAATACTTTAACACAGTGAGGCTCTTGGGCATTCTTTCATGCTTTTAAAATATTTATTCTCTGCAAGATGAGATCTGCTTAAGCAACACGCATACAGGCACGACTTGCTTTTCTATTTTTGTGTATTTTATAATGTGCATGTAGCATCTGTTTACACCAGTGAAGTCATTTATTTTGATAAATGATAAACCCTTTCATACTTCAGCTGTATTTAAAAGCAAAAAAAAGTAGTACAGCAAGATTTCTGCTTATGTTTAGATCTTGCAGATTTAAAACTATTATAATTTTTATGCTTTGACTACATACATGTTAGCCTTTGCTGCCAACCAATCACCTTTTAGATTGGTTGTAAAACTAAACCTTCTGTTTTCGTTCTGATTTAGAACAAATGTTTCCGTTACTGGCCAGACCTTCACGCCACTAAGGAGTTTGGAAAAGTGCTGGTGAGGAACGTGGATGAGCGGCCAGCACAAGACCATATCCTGAGGAAGCTGGAGGTGACACGTCTGGACCGGGTAGGGAACGCTCTATTCCCAGCCTGAGCCGAGGTCGAATCATCCGACATCGCACATGCTTGTGTTTGTACACTATAAGCTTGCGCATCTGTGAGCACTGGATTGTGCTAAATGCTGAAATAAAAACTCCTTTTAATGCTGCGTTTGGCGAATGTAAACAATAATAAGCAGAAAGTTCAGAATGCCTGCTTTGTTTTCCTGTTTAGTAATAAAAGCTTAGAGGCTGTTGCTTTGATCCCAGCGGTTAAACTGTTTGAATATAATCTGAAGTGAGGAACACTGAACATTTCAGGGGTGATAGTTGGACACGGTTTGGATATTAGGTGGACTGTAATAGCTTCTGTATTGTTGTAGATCTTCTTTTCTCTAAATGGTTTCGTTTTAATTTTGCTTTGAGTTTCTTTTTATTTCAGTCTAGTTCCAGTTAGTTTCCAGAGTAGGTCTGTTTGTTTCAGTTCAGTTGTTATTCAGAAGAAGCAAGAGGTATTCAGAATAGGTGTGACAACACAAACAGCACTTTGGTTTATTGAGACTTATGACGTTTACTTGAGAGTTTCCATTAACACATCTCATCAGGCTGATTTGGTGAGGAAATGTCTTTAGTTTATGGAATCCTTTGGTTTTCATTTTTGAAGAGCTAGTTAGTCATTTTTAGTGGTGTCATCACTTACAGAAGGAGCCTGTGAGGTACATCTGGCACTATCAGTACCTGAGCTGGCCAGACCACGGGGTGCCCAATGAGCCTGGAGGTGTCCTCTGGTTCCTCGAGGAGGTCAACCGCACCCAGAGCACCATTCCACACACTGGGCCGATTGTCGTCCACTGCAGGTATGACTAGGAAGAAAAGGGAATGTTTTACTACAGGATGCTAGTTCTGGATTGGGGTTATAAAAAAACAAAAACAAAACAGATCCGTGGTTTTGTGAACATGACGGAGGACAGTGGACCTCAGCAGTCTCTCCAGCCACCCGTTCAGTAGAATCCCTTTGAGATGAGCTAGAAAAGCACAAATCTACAGAATCTATGTGAATCAGGGCCCCAGACGAAAATGTTCCTGTGGTTCTACGGGTTAATTGTAAGCGCCTAAATTTACCTAACTGTTAAAACTCTGCAGAGAACAGGTTTGATCTGTTATTAATGACTCGATCAAACAAATATCAAAATGAGCAGAGCAACACACAAACGATAAATGCAATGTCTTGAAGAAAAATCCCAAATTTCCATTTTGTTATAAGTAACATTTAAAAAATAAAAAAAATTTCAGACTTACATTTTTGCTCACATTTAGTTTATCAAATTGTTTTCCACTGTTTGTCTGTGTTTGCAGACATGTTCATACCAAATGTTTTAAAGTTTCTCAGTGTGGCATTCTTCCATGACTTTTAACACACCCATCCAAACACGTACTGTAAACACAAGGACTACACTGACCGGACTATTAGGTGCAGCGGTCAGCTGGCTTCAGATAAATCAGCCTCTATAAACAGATGTGCTGATGCACAGTCTCTAAACGAGGACCAAGATTTCTGATAGCAGAAGCTTTGTGGTTGTCTCAGTGCTGTTGACCCAGCCATGTTTGAGTGGGGTTTGGTTTCATGCAGCTCAGCAGTCCATATTTTGGTTTTGCAGTCAATTAAGCCGTTTGTCAGCACATTTTAAACTTGTCTGCATGTGTAAACAGTGGGCCTGATTTCTGCTGACTACTTTAAAAGCTCCACACTTAACCGTTGCCTTCACAGTCTACATCAGCAGATATTAATGGTGGGATTGTTGATGAATTATGTTGTATGGTGGAGAATTTTTTTTTTTCTTTTTAATGGAAATAAACTGTTATTGCTTGCAAGTGACAACCCAGCTTATACTCGAATATCCTCATGTCTGTTTTTCACCTGTATCCTGATGCTTTTCTTCCAGTACTGTAGCCACACGTGGTTTTCACCATAAACTCTTCTCATTAAAGTGCAGGCATCGGCAGAACTGGCACAATCATCGTCATTGACATCCTTATTGACATCATTAACCGCCAAGGTACGAGGCTCGGATATGAAACGTTCTGGATCTGTCTGGGGATACTGCATCTCTGCTAACTTTTGGATCTGCGTGTCGTAGGTCTCGACTGCGACATCGACATCCCGAAGACCATCCAGAGGGTACGGCAGCAGAGGTCGGGCATGGTGCAAACAGAGGCTCAGTATAAGTTCATCTACATGGCTGTGCAGCAGTACATAGACACAGTGCAGAAGAGACTGGAGGAGGAGCAGGTACTCCGCTATATTAGCGTTTTTGTTTTGTTTACCACATTAAAATGTTTGATTATTGACAGAATAATGCAGCCGTTTAAAGTTATGGTTTATATGCTAGAGCTGAGAGACAAACCATCAGCATGTCAGCTGTTTAGGTGTGTTTACCAGTTGCTCTTTCACTGCTGAATGTGGGTACAGTTTGAGTAAATTCAGTATTTGAAAGATTATTTTTTTGTCACTTTTCAGAGGAATAAGATGAAAGAGAGGGAATATTCCAATATCAAATATCCCCAGATGACCAACTCGAGGTCCAAGCCCAACATGGCCTCCTCACGCTCTTCTTCTGTGTAAGTCCAACAGGCATAGAAGTGTTTAAAAAATGTCATTGTAGGACGTTAGCAAGGTTTGACAGTGGGTTCATTTTCAGAGTGAATATTTTCTCTTTTAGGCTGACAAACGACGATTCATCAAGCGTGTACGAGAACATAAACTTCAAAAGCCCTCAGACATCTTTCAGCAGTAATACCAGGAGGTAAAATCGGCGCCGTGGCCCTCCTCCTCTCTGTCTGCCTCTCTGTAAGTGCGTGTCAGTTTTTATTTCCATGTTTCTCAGAGATCCATCCTTTTAAGCTGGGGGGCGGAAAAAGCCCAGCAACTTGTTTCATTGTTTCCTTTTCCTTCTGCCTTAGTCAGTTTAGGAAACTAACACAAGCGTTGCTGGTTTTACGTGCTGGATTCCTTTTACTGTAAATGTAGCTTTGGGTGGGGAAAAAAACAGAACTTAAGCCTGACGTGTCAGAAACAGTTTCCCTTAAAATCAAAACTTAAGGTGTTCTTCCGCTGACGGCGGGAAAAATCTGTTTCTTCCAGCGTCGAATTAATTTTCCGTGTGTTAGCAGATGGATACTGTTCTTTTATTTTTAAGTTTTAAATTAGAGGTTAGCCAAGAGCAGCTGAGTTGGCTTTAAAGAATACGCTCTTTTTTTTTTTTTTTTTTAAGACCAACAAAAGACTGAATTTAATTTCAAATTATAATCGACCTCAGTTCTCACACTGTCATTCGTTTCTGTCTCGGTGACTAATACAGGACCCAACAGTGTTACAGGGAATGAGTCATGGCTTTGATTCTGGGGTCACCGGCACAAAACGCATTCTGAATACAGCATCGATTACAGCTGAATGGATTTAAAATGCATTAAATTAATGTGGCGTGTTGTTTCTGGAGGAACTCTGTCTTTTATGTCAAGTATTTTAAAAACTCTAAATATCTGACAAACTGCCAGTCTGATTGGTCGGCCCCTCTCAGTCTTTCTTGGCTCAAACTTAAATGAAAATTCAGAAAAGATTTAATTTTCATGGGTAGTTTCAAACTTTAGCTGTACATTAGTGTTTATGGGCGTCTGCTTGGAGGCGTATGTCGTATGTACAAAGTATGACATGAAGTAATGAGTGCACTTAAACCTGCATCTATTGCTGCTTGATGTTCTGCACTCAAAAGGGGATATTGGAGGGCAGTGTGATGGACCAATATATTCCTAAATATCTAAATGTCCTGAGTGAAGTCATGAAAAATCTCATTAATAATAAATAAGTAAATGAGATCCCTGCCAGAAAGACTGAGGACGTGTTTGTAAACCTTTAGAACAGCATCATTATATTTGAAATGTAAAATCCAAACTGTACTTGGTCTAAATGTCTGTTTCTTTCGCTTTCTTAGCTCCTGAAAATCCCGTGGGGAAGGAGGGGGGGCTCCACACTTGGTACACTCCACATCGCTGGATCTCGGCTTGGACCGAAGGTGGCGAGCCGATCCGTCTGCTGCCACCGTCTTGCTGGACTTCTGTCTGTCTGGACTTCTGTGGAGTCCACAGCATAGTGCCCTTACTCAGGCCCCCCACTTCCACTTGCCCTTTTTCTTCCCCCCCTGTGCTAAAGCTTCTCCCTTTCTTAACCAGCACAAGTGCCTTGTCACAGGATGTGTCTGTAATCTAGCCAACCCAAACCCACTGTTACTCTGCAAGTCTACATGAAGACACAAACAGTTTTCTCTTAGGGTGACGAATATTAAATGTGGAGCCCGGCCTGGCCTGAAGTGAACGGAGCTGTGTGGGACTAAGGGAAGAGGTCAAAACTAAGCCGTTTGTCCGCACGCTGCCCCGAGTCACTCGGTTATCTCTTTCTCAGTCTTGGCTGCCTGTCGACTAAATTGGATTCTAAGACTGTTTTTGCTGTGTTCAGTCTGTCCAGCTGTGGCGGTTATTAATGTGGCCGCTGAGTGATGGCAAGGGCAGTTGCATAACCTGCTTCGTGACCCTAGTAACAAGAAGGGCAAGCAAGTCCCCTCTCTCCTTTCAACCTTTAATGAAGTTGTCACTCTAAGTTGTAAAAGTGAATAACTTTTATTTAGATATGACTGATTATTAAAGTTTTATATTGTGAAAGAGTTATATATAATCCTACTAGCTGCAAATGCAATCCACTGGTCTTTGACAATACTGGAGCGATTTGTTCTCACTGTGGGGGAAACCCCATCTGTCCCGACTGTCTAGTTATTCAGTTATTCATGAAAACTGGGGCCGTCCTGTCCATTAAATCTTTTTTTTTTCTCCTTTTGCTGATGGTGTTGGTATAATGGTTATGTTTTGATGTTTATTTAAATACATATTTATAAAGATGCGCTGTGGTGTAAGAGATCATTTTTGACAGAGAACTGGATGGAAAGGATTCCTGAACGGACGGTCGGAGTCGTGCTCAGCCGACCGCCGTCTCGCAGCTTAGTTTGACCGGTCGTCCTTGTTAATCAGCGGGTCTGATGCTGTTCAACATCTGTCAGGGGGTAGATTGTCACAAGAAGACAAGGGAAAGGCGGGTGATTACAGTGAGGCAGATGGCCATCTGGCCCACTGTAATCGCCCCGAGATTGAAGAATAGATTTGTCTCCAAAAAGTAATTTAGAAGATGGCTGTAATCCAGGCTTGATGATGGCAGAGAGAGTAAGCTGACGTCACCGATGTGATAAGGAAGACGGCGGTGCCGCTGCGCGGTGTGCTGTACAGCAGCTTGTTGGCTATTTTTAGCCTCCAGAAGCGGCACCAAAATATCCTGTGCAAATATAAGCGTAGAAATGTTGGAAGTCTGTCCTAGATAGTTTAGTCACTCAATGACCTGAAAACAAAAACTACTGAACGTCTGACCGGCGGAACGTGCCCATGGTAATATATTGAGTCCACTTTTTTTTTTTCTTGTCAAGCACCAAAATAAAGCGTGAATGAGTTGCGCCCGTCAGTGTTCACACCGTTGGTCTTTCTCTGCCAGCAGAAACGAACCAGGTCGATGACGCTTCCAGCTCGACTCCCGTAGGTGCAGCTTGTGATTCAAGTTTACTTTTTGAAATGAACACAATTTATGATGCAGCGCAATCAACTTCTTCTTTCTTTCTTTGACGGTTGAATCTTGTGTGAATAAAAGCTCTGTTTTAAATGAATGTCAGTGAAGGGCCCCACAGTACGTCTGTGGGTGAAGAAAATGCTGCACCACTCGTTCGTCCCTTGAATTTGAGCACTGATGGCGTCCGAATCCTCCTGTTTTTCTGTGGTGTTGTTTTTTGTTTTTGTTTTTTTTTTTTGTTTTTTCCTCTTCCTGAACTGTGATTTATGTCCAATGAATGAGAGGCAACTTGTAGATTTGTTTTCTTGTTCCTGAGCTAATGCGATGGGATAATTTAAGCTTTTTTTTTCTTTTTCTTTTTTTTTGTCTGTCTTGTATTTTTCTTTTGCTTCTATTGGTCAGACTGTTTATGATCTGGTGAAACATCAGTACTTGAAAGTGTGAAACTGCTGAACCTCAGGCTGTGTGGATTTTTTTTTTTTTTTTTGGTTTTTTTTAATTTTTTTTTTTTGTATCTTGACTTTTTTGTAAATCTGTAATTTTACCATTGATAAAATTCAGGCTGAGTTGTACCAGCGCACTCAGAGATTTGCAAAAGTAACATGGTATTTTGACTCTGCTCATCATCTTACACTTACTTGAACATGAGTTTGATGTGTGTGCATTTTGTTTGTTTGTTTTCATACCCAGTTCCTCTGTCGGTTGCAGTAAACCTGAAATAAGTAGTGTCGTTCAGTGGAAGCTCTTCCCTTTTGCTCGTTTTCTTGCACTGGCTCCACCCAGACGCCTTGTTTTTTTTGTTTGTTTTTTTGCTGTATAGACTACAACTGCTGACACAATGATCTGTCAGGAAAAGCAACAAAATGATTTATCATAGTTAATAAAAATCTATGATGGCACTATACAAAGTCAAATGTGTTTGATTTTGTTCTCATATATATATATTTTTTTTTTCCCCCAAAGGGGAGAGAATCTTTCATTCTAGTCGTGTCATATTTTACAAATCAGTACATTTATAAAAGTCATCTGGTCTTAACATTTAAATACAGCCTCAGATGAATAGGTAAGTGAGAGAGAGCCTCCTTTCTCTTCCTTTTTTTTTTTTTTTTTTTTTTTCCCTCCCCCTTTCTTTTTTTTTTTTATTTTAGTGTA
>VUQR01016193.1:39448-53967 GCA_015108515.1 Hemichromis elongatus
CCTTTACCTTTAAAGTTCACAGTAGAGCAGCTTAAGTTTGCCAAGTTTGATCTTAGCAAACCACAAGACGTCAGGGGCAGGACAGATGAGACCAAAGTGAAGATGTTTAACACCCAGTGTCATGTTTAACAAAAATGCAGCCCATGAGCACAAACACCTCACACCAACTGTCAACCATGGTGGTGCAGAGGTGATAATCTGGGCGTGTGTTGCAACCACAGAACCTGGGCTCCTTGCAGTCTTTGAGTCAACTGTGAATTCGAGGCCATCTGTCTGACAGCTAAAGCTTTGCTCAAACTGGGTCATGCAAAAGGAGAATGATCCCACTGTAGAAAATCTGCTAGACTCTGGCTGAAAAAGAAAAGAATCGTGGTGCTGCAATTACCAGTCCGAGCCCAGACCTCATCCTTGGGTGGAACGTTTATGCTGTGCGTAAACGAATGCCCCCAAAATCTCTGAACTGAAGAAATGTTGTAATGTTGGGCTAAAAATCCTCCACAGTTACGTGAGAGTCTGATAAAGTCTTACGGAAAATCATTACTTCAACTTTTATTGCTGCTAAACTTGGTTCTACAAGCTACTGAATCAAGGGCAGTGCTAATGACGAGCTCTACCTTTTTATGCTTATTCACTCCATTTGTCATTTAATTCGGTAAAAGCTTTACAGCAGGATACTGCTCGCTGATCACCAACCTGCTCATACTAATACTAAAAGCAAGGTAGGACCCACTCAGAAAAAAACCCCAGCATTTCATGGTTGAAGTGGTTTAAAGAAAATGTGCTTTAGAGCTCCAGAGCAAATAAAACAGGCGATGAGTGTGAAATTAGTGCTTTCCTAGCTGAATTTCAACAAGCTGGTTTTCTTTTGCTGCCTGTCACAAGAAAATTGGCTGTTCAAATCTGCTTTATTGGTGGCAGGCATTTATAAAAGGTTTCTTTATAGGAAACGACAAATTAAATGTAGAGAAAAGTTTATTGCCAACTAACAGGAAGTTATTAAAGACTATATTTGTTTTGCCTTCCTTTTTCTATTTAGGGGAAACTGCTTTGAGGCCGTGATTCGGCACCTTTCTCTTTCGTCTGGATTTATTGTTTAACCACGTTTAACCACATTTACCGGCAGCTTCAGGTGGTACTTGAGGAAATTCTCCTTTTACGGCTTCCTGTAAATGAAGCTTGAATTAAGGTCAAACTGTTATCATCCATGTGACACGTGTGAGCTTTGGAAAGCCCCAACAGCCTAACTTTACCATCATGTCACACACAGAGTCCAGGAAGAAATAAAGACGGCTTCCAATCCAGGCAAAGGAGGGGCTCGCTTTATGGTGATGGTTTAATGGTTACACCGGGCTTGGTTTGTTTTGTAACTTGACGGTGAGATTGCACTTTGTTGTAATTGGCATAAAAGGGTGTGAGCAGCTTTGTGTGTGTTTGAGGCTTTAGAAAGCCCAATCAAATTTGTTCAAATTATTTATTTTCCAGAAACATAATCTGAGTTTTGTTTGTTTGTTTTTTATTTAAAGTTTTTAGAAAAGGTCTTAAGAAAACAGACTTTACACATAGTTTTTCATTGAAATTCTGGGACCACGTGTCCTTCGTGCAGCCAGACGGACATTTGCAAAGCAAAGTTCAACTTTCAGTGAGTGAGTGCCAGCGTTTCTAAGCTTTGCTGGTTGTGTGTGCGTCGTGGCTGAACGCCGAGTAGACACAACAAATTAACCCAGCTGCGCTCCAGTCCATCGAGCCTGCTAGACAGCAAAAAAAAAAAAAAATCATGTCTAATTTCAAAATACAAGTGCAGATTAAAGTGCTGAGATTCTTCATCATCTCTGTGCTGCTAAACAAACATTGCTGACACTGGTCTCGCTTCACAGTGCGGTGTTATCTGTAAATCAGTCATGCCCACAGACTTTAAAAGATGGACATAGCTGCTGGGCTAATATTGAAGCCTTTAGTTTAGCGTTTCATTTTTTTAATGTTTTTAAGTATACATGATGAGTGCCTCTGATATGATAAGACCCGCCCACTTTAGAAAAATGAGGTAATAAATCAGGTGAGAAGTACTTAGTTCCCCCTGCTGGGTAAGGCGCACTGGCTTCACTTTACAGACTGAAGCTAGGTCCATCCTTTATCTACAGTTTATGGTCTTGTCTGTGTGAACAATAAATTTCATTTCATTATAACTTAAAAAAAAAAAAAAAACTATGTCAAAAATTCTTGTGCCCTATAACACAATAACATGACACTGGTGAAAATGGCTGCAGTCAGTGTTACTTTGCGTGCTGTTTGCCTCCTTGCAGTTTCTTAAACCGCCACTGGGAGGCACTGAAGTGTCTAAAAAAGCTTACACAGCTTAAGCTTTGAAAGTGAAAATGTTTCTTTGTAGCAATAACAAAATACACTTTTAAGAAAAATAATTTCGCAATAATAAAAATAAAGATAATAATTATTAAAATGTCAAGCAACAGTACAAATGTATCATACACAATATTCTAAGCATTTACAAGTGAAGTCCAGGTAGTTTCAACATTTACCCCATCAGTTTCTTGAACATGACACTGGTGATGTTGGGGTTGGGGGTGGTACTGATGATGGAATGGGAGCTTTCGCTGAAGCAGCGCATATTCCCTGTGCTGAATACGCACTGCAGAGGCCACAACACAACCACAATAAGCAGCACCAGGAGCAGAATGAAGAGGATCATCTTCTTGCACTGAACCACTCTGTCCACCCAAGTGAGATGCCGCTGTGGGAGCTCTGGAACAGTGTCCATCTTGGAGGACCCAATGTCAATGCAGACGCAGAAGGCCGTAGGACTTTTGGGGTCTCCTGAGCAATTATCATTCTGCCTGCTTTTGTAGCACAGCCTCTCCCCCTCCAGCCACACCGGCTCCTCCTGCTGCTGGTGGCTGGGCAGCTCGCAGAGGACCTCGTGGCTGGTGGCCAGGGCTGGGGGTCCTTCCTTTGGCAAAATAGTGTGCTGGCGGCAGATGGGGCAGATGAGGTCTAAGGTCAGGTTTTTGTTGTTCCGGTTGTACAGCGCATTGAGGCGGGAAAGGCACTCTAGGCAGAAGGTGTGGGTGCACTGCAGCAGCTTGGGTGTTTTGAAGACATTGTCGTAGGTACTGTAGCAAATGGAGCACTCGGGCTGGTTTGCCATTGACACCTTCTTTTGCAGCTCTCCAGCTTCTTCCTGGGAGGGTATCGTCACGTGCCAAACCTTCTGGGTGTCTTCCATCTTTAGAGGTCTTTGACGTTCTTTGTCAAGTCTCCTTTTGGGCGCCCTGCAGTTGTCTTAGTCTGTCCCAAAGTCCCTGCTGGAGTGAAATACACAGATTAGGTTAGATTCAGATTTCTTAAAAATGTGATAGAAACTGCAAAATTTAACATTCATGCTTAGCCAAGGCACGATTTATCCACTCATAACCTGAACAAACAGGTGCACATGCTATACTGGCCAACAACATGCTTCAACTGTTCTTAGCCTCACACGGTGCGCTGATAATATTACAAAGCGGAATGTTTTTGTCCTGCCAATGAGTAATTTGGGAACGATGCAAAACGGGTCAAATGTGCTGTGTGATAATGCAGGATGCACAAACATAGAAGTCAGTTAAATGACCAGAAATGAAAAGAAGGCCTACACAGTGCTGCAGGTACAGTGCCAGTCATGACAGCAGTTTGATCAGGCCTCAAAGAAAAAAAAACCCCCAAAACAAACCATAAAAAAAAGCCCTTTAGTTCTGCTATAAATCATACAACTTATTAAAGGCTGCTGGATGTGCACTCTGTGCAGCTTAGTGTTGTAATGTAGAGGGAGTGAATGACTCAGTCTTGAGCAAGCGATGAAACCCAAGGATCCCTTGTTTGTTATTTGTCAAATGCTGTTTGTTGAACATCCTGGTCAACGGGGGGGGTTATCTACGGGGTTATCAGATTTTCACCCTGTTTGAATGACTTCAGTGTGTAAATGTAAAGCATGGCGACTGTGGGTGCTTGTGTTAAGGGTCACCCAGACGGTTTTGGGAATCCATTCCTGTTCTACGGTCTCTGTGGTACTGAAAGACTGCACAGTGTATCATCTCATCAGTTGCAGAGAATATTTTTTTTTTAAAAGTACATTATCTAACCAGATTTTATATAATTGTTTGAAAACTGGTGTGAAAAAACGGCTTTGGTGAATGCTGGAGAGCCTCCACACAGACGGCCTTCTTTTGGTTTGTACTTCCTCTTAAAAACACGTCCCGTCGTCAGAGCTCACCTGCACAAAGCTGAGCTTATCTTGCCTGGCTATTGCCTTCATCACGTTTTTTTATATCTCAACTAACTGCCTTTTTAATAGTGACTCATATAATTTGTTTGCATCATTTACCTGTCTTATTTTGGATCTGTGCGTTTTATCTTGTACTATATTTTATTAAAACATCTAATGAACGTAGCTTTTTCTTTCTGTATCTGCGTAGAAACTAACATACCAAGCCTGGCGTTTCTGCGTTTGACCCGGAGAGAGTTTAACATAGTCTGCAGCGCTTGGTGAAAGAAGGGCTGCTTACATTTTGAGTTTTATCTCCTCATTTTGCAGCTTGATAGTAAGCTTTATGGAAAGGACCCTAATGTTGTAGTTTTGGTTATTTTGCGGGTTGCTGTGTGTTTGCGGATTAGGGGTGAATGATGTCAGCACAGGTGTTCTCCTCTCTGTGCCCCGAGGACTGGTCTTGTCCCAGTTCTCCCATCTACACAAAGTCGCTGCTTGTTCTCCACCTAATCACTCCATCTACCCTTGACATTCCTGCACAGGCAGCTCTCTCCCTCCACATGTCTGCTGAATGCTTCAGTGGGATCAGGACAGATTTCTCGCTATAATTACACACGTCTTATCAGTTTAAAGACTCCTTTAACCGCGAATTCTGAATCAGTTACACTTGCTTTCAAATTGAGGTTTAGTTAGTGGGCGTGCCCGTTTACTGGACGCCCGTGTCATCACGGTACGTGGGCGAGGACCTCCAGATAACGCTCCCAGTGACTAGTGTCTGATGCAGCACACTGAAAATTCAGTTCATTTCAATATTACCAAGGCTGATGACACTTATGCAAACGCATGCGGCTAATTAATGTATTTCATGTTTTTTAAAGGCACACCCATCCAGGTCAAGGTCTTACGAAATGGGAAAATGTCAGACTGTTGGACGTCTGATGACCCCACCCAAACGCCCTGCCTCTACAGTAATAAAGTAGCTAAATTTGAACTGATTGGTCTTGGCTGCGTGCTGGATGTGACATGTCTGGTAATCTGGTAACAAACCCGTTAAAGTTTTACAGGTTTCAGTGTGGTGGCTGGTCAGAAGGAATGCACTGAGGGCACAGATCACAGATCATAGTCTGACTCCCTGAGCTTACAAATTTACTCCATTTATTTAAAAAAAATAAAAAAAATAAACAAAGTTCTGCTCACGGGGACGTTGTGTTTGGTTGTTGCTGTTTTGGTAGTTGAATCTGTGGAATTGCTTTTGGAAATTTCCTGTAAATATGCTACTGTTAATGTGTAAAGAAAATCATACTTCAGAGTATATCATTAGTCACGTAGCCCCTGTGTCCTCTGTTTAAGTATTCTTAGATTGCCCCAGTGTACGACTCAAACAATACGCAGTAATAAGACAGTCAGTTAAACTTTCAACCAGTCCAGCTGGGAAGCATCAACCACTGCGAGTCCATTTCACCTGTTTTGGCGCAAACAAAAGTGACAGCAGGTGCACTGCAGAGGGAGCAACCCAACCTCCCCCCTAACAAAGGGAACAGTTTTGCACTTGGTGTCCACAGACCCTCATTCAGAGGAAAAGCTAAAAAAGGCTGAACTGATATTGTTCAGCAGGTCAAATATTAACTCAACCTCAGCCGTTGCTCAACCCCTAACACTTCAAAACACCACTAGATCTCTTTATTGTCTTTGTGCAGTGTTTTGCTTTGACCTCAAACATTGCTTACTCATCCCACTGACACAATTCTTTTATAGCTTATTTGTGTGTTAGCCAAATTAGAGGTTTTTGTTCCCCAACCTGTATGTAAAGTACTATCTCCCCCCCACCTCGCTTCTTTGTTTCAGGCTCAACCGTTTGGATCTGCGGCTCAACTGCCATCTCTAATGCTGCACTACCTGTTCTCGATTTGAAAGGTAAATGTAACTCGACCTGCCTGCAGTTTGAACTAGGGGCGGCTCGATTGTGAGGTTAGGTCGAGGCAAAAACAGATCCGTTCAGCAGGTAGCATGTGTACACACAAAGGACAATGCAGGAAGCAGCAGCGCAGGCATCTGATAAACTGAATATCCAGACAGCCACTGGTGAAATGTGGCTGCTGAGCAGCCACAGCAGGAGATCATGAACCTGTGTTGTGACAGTACCACTCTTTGCATCTCAGCAGTTTGGAGATGAGATGATGCAGCCTCGTTTGTAAAGACAGCCTGGAGTGTGACTTTATGTTCAACTTAAGGGTAATAAGTAATATTTAAAGTCTTTAAGGAAAATAATCAAATATGGGTAGAAGCACAAAAGTGCAGCATTTAAAGCCTTTTAGTTTAACATCAGTAAAAATAGCCTGAAAGCAGCATGCAGAGCACGAGTTCAGTTTACCTGTTAGATGATGAAGATGTGAAATGCTCCTGTCGTGATCGCTGCGGGCCGAGCTCAGCTCACTCCCTCAGAGCTTGACAAAGCATTTTTCTCTCAGTCAAAGGCGACTGACTTCGGAGGTCCCAGCAGGGAGTTTGGGGTGTTATTAGTGCCTCTGCTCAGGTTGAGGTCCTCCTCCGTGGTGTTTGGTGTTTGTTTGAGTGGGTGCGTGTTCAGAGGCTGAGTAATGGCTCGCTGTGTGAGAGTCAGCTCTGAGTTGTCCCTCCCCAGCGTCTGTTGGCCACTATCACCTGTCAGGCTCTGTCAGCTCCCCTTTTTAGCCCTCTATGTAAATTGCCTCAACAGAGTTTTGGCCTCGAGGCGGGGAGGGAGGAGGAGGAAGGGGAGGAGGAAGACGCCTAAGAACTTCAAGGAGTACACATTACTGGCCCGAGCAACACCCCTACTGTCTTTTTATAACCCTCCAAGCCTTTTTCTGCCTGTGTTTACGTACTGTCTCCTTTCCTTGGTACACACACACATACACTCACACACATACACTCACACACATACACTCACACACACACACATAAAACAAAGACCTTTAACCTACAGCACACTAAACACATTCAGTCTCATATAATCTTGACTTAACTGCAACATTATTTCTTGTCAACAGAACCCAAATCTATGTCCTTGACTTTTTCAAAGAATAAATAAATGAAAACAGAATGAATCTGCCTTTTTAGGGGAGGCTAACACCAGCTACACAACCAGTATGCTTTAGATACACAATGCATATAAAGGTCTCATTTCCATGTAGCCACAGATAAGGCGACAGGTGGTGACAGAGGAATATCTTCCCGCTGGATCACCGCTGTATGCACGAACAGGCTCCCGCTCCGCTTGCAGTGCTGCTGGTCAACACGACCAGCCGTTATAGTTCAGCATGATGCATTTTCCAAAACTTTCCGAGCTACACTTCATTAAGAAAAGAAAACAAAAATGACATCACGTTTGATCTCAGAGGGTAAGATCACAATTAAGGAGGTCAGAGCTCGGAGATTAGAAAGACTTCTCTTCAAATCTGCACTTGAAAGACTGTCAGGATATTCATTCAGCACCTCTAACAGGAAATAAACACAAAAGTGACAACGGCATCCACCATGAAGTGGCTACTGCTCATTTATATGACTTGAGGGATGTATGTTGGATGTTTTATTTGATTACTCATTGCATTTTATGGAAATGACTAATGGCTGTTGGCCATTAGCAATAATATGTCTCTGCAATAACAGCTGTCTAACTGACAGTAACCCAAGCACAAATACACTGCTCTATCATATCAGCAAAGTCATTTCTTGGGCACTAAGCAGAGCGGTCTTTGACGAAGGAGAAGGTGTGCGATCAAATGTTTGTTTGTTTTTTGTTGTTTTTTTGATTAATTTCCTTTGTAATCTATGAACTAGGCCACATAATAAACATGCCAAAGATTCAGTGGGTGGCTCAGTGAGAGTGTAATGCTACAGTAAGTGATGTTGCACAATGGATGGCGGGGGACTGATACACGTGAGAAGGGAATGTGTGTGTGCAGACAGGCCATAAAATGATACAATGTTGACTGTCTGTCCACTTGAACAATGAATATGATCGTCTCTGTGGCCATGTCTCCAAGGTCAGACTCTTCTGCTGTTTCATTTTAGCAGGAATAGTGTTGGCAGTAAGCGGTCAGTGACATGATGACTTTTAATTAACACTGAGTATACTGAGATGCGCCTCCTACTGGATTTAGTAAATGTTCCCATCTACAGCTTGCATGAATTTGGTTTTCCACTTTCTGTCCTTCATCTAGTTCAAAAAGCAGCGCATATGGACCTTAATGTTTTACTAGACTGCAGGACATTGCTCCAGACCCCAGCGTTTCTCTCCAGTGGCCCCCTTTACATTTCTTTAAATTTTATTACTTGCAAAAAAACCAAACAGTCCCTTATTTTTATGGTAGTTTCATTTTAATGGAGAGAGACAGACTCTCAACCAAATATCCAGAAAAAACAACAACAACAGCAAGGAAAAAAAAAACACATTGTATAAAAGTTATAAATTGATTTGCATGTAAATGAGTGAAATAAGTATTTGCTGCCCTGGCTCCCATTGATTGGCTCTGTGCCCATGTGATCCATCCATTCACTTATCCTTTTCAGGGTCACAGGGGGCACTGGAGCCTATCCCAGCTAGTTGAGGGAGAGAGGCAGGGTACACTCTGGACAGGTCGCCAGTCCGTCGCAGGGCTAACACATAGACAGAGACAACCAGTCACACTCACATTCACTCCCGCGGGCAATTTAGTGTTTCGAATTAACCTGTCCCCACTGACTGCATGTCTTTGGACTGTGGGAGGAAGCTGGAGTACCCGGTGAGAGCCCACGCGAACACGGGGAGAAGATGCAAACTCCACAAAGACCCCAGCCTGATGGTAGAATTGAGCTCAAGACCTTCTTGCTGTGAGGCAACAGTGCTAGCCACCGTGCCACCGTACTGTCCATCTGATCCGTGCTTAAAAAAAACACTTGTCCACAGAAACAGTTTCTCCCATTCCAACTTTTCCATCACCGAGACCAAAGGCCAGGAGCAAGATTATATCAGTTGACCCTGAATCCTCCCTTAGTTATGTTGCAATAGATGTAGGCTGCTGGGGGATTCCCATGATGCATTGAGTTTTTCCTTTTCAGTCACCTTTCTCACTGACTATGCGTTAATAGACCTCTTTTCTCTGTTCCACAGCATGTCTTTTATCCTGTCTTCCTTCTCTTACCATAACCGGTCACCGCTCCCTGAGCCTGGTTCTGCCGAAGCTTTCTTCCTGTTAAAAGGGAGATTTTCCTTCCCTCTGTCGCCACTGTCGGTAATTTGATTGTTGGGTTTTTCTCTGTATGTATTGTTGTAGGGTCTACCTTACAATTTAAAGCGCCTGGAGATGACTGTTGTTGTGATTTGGCGCTAAATAAATAAAATTGAATTGAATTATAGACCTGCACGAGGCTAGAATGGGGTACTAGACCATTAGCAAGAAGCTTCGTGAGTAGATAATGGCTGCTGGTGCGATTATTTGAAAAGTGAAGACACTGAAAAAGACCCACAGCTTGGAGCTCCATGCAAGATCATCAAGATGACCATGAGAGAGATGATGGATCAGCCCAGAACTACACAGAAGAAGTTTGTCAACGATCTGAAGGCAGCTGGAACCACAATCACCAAGACCAACATTGGTAACACACTACACCGCAATGGATTGTAAAGCCCATCTCAAGAACCTCCTAACGATTCTGAGAAGGCTTGGGAGAAAATGCTGTGGTCAGATGAAACCAAAAATCAAGGTGTTTGTCATCATCTTCACCGTCCCCACAGTCAAGCACGGAGAGGACGACTTTTTGTTTTTCTGCTAAGGTTACAGGACTGCTTCACTGGGGTTAGTGGACGGGGACTTGTATTGTAAAATCTTGGACAAGAACTTTCCTCAATCAGAACACTGAAGATAGCATTTCCAGCATATCAATGACCCCAAACATTGTGCAAAGGCAAAGTCCGATAGGAAATCTTTGAAGGAAGCTGAAACTTCAAAGTTACAAAGCAGCAGCCAAAAAAACCTAAATGATTTTGAGAGTTTCTGTAAAGATGAGTGGGACAAAATCTCTCCTGAGATTTGTGCATACCTGATGAATAACATCTCCTAAGGGCATCTCCTCCAAGAACTAATTTCCCGTTTGGGTAGTTTGACTACATTTGCAAACATTTGTGTCAAAATGAGTTGAACATTAAGTTGAACTGGGTTAGTGGAGTATTACAATGAACTTTTAACAGGTTGCCCTAAATCTGACTTTTAGTTGCAACAAAACAATGAGTTTTTTTCTCTCTTCCCTGGTTTGTTTCTCTTTACGCTGTCTTCCCCGGCTCTGCAGGTAGCTCCGGTTCTGGAGCTACCTGTTCCTGGTTTGCAGTTACTGGTCACACCGGCATATCAAGTGCTTCTTCTTGTTTCCTGTCTCTTTGCTCTTTTTCTCGTTCCTCATTTTACCTTCACCCCAAACTGGTCGAAGTAGTTTGCTGCCCTTGCTGAATCTGGATTTGCTGGTACAATACAATTACAGACGCCTATAATTGACACTGAAGACACTTTGGTCGACTCATCGGCTTAGGCCTTTCTTTGTGCAGTTTGCACGTCCTTTCTACAGATGTGGACGTGTGTCTTCAGTTAATTAGTGATTCTATTTTGGTCATAGATGTAAATGTGAGAGTGAATGGTTGACTGGTGACTTGGTACACTGGAATCTGTCATTGGGTTTCCCCAGGTGACCCACTTCAATGACTGCTTTGGTAATCAATTCCCTCAATGATTGCTAAAGTGTAATTGTCCTAAAGCAACAGAGCCTCTACCATGTCTCAGCTTGTTCCCTGGATCACCTGACTCCAAACAGCTTTAAGAAAAATGCTAGGAAAAATAGGCTCACATGATTTTTCTAGCATGGACAGTGAGTTATTTGTGTTTTCAATAAAGACTTATTAAGTACAGCCGCTGTCAATATTAATTAGGTTACATGGGTTGTATTTGTCTATGATTTTGATGAAGGTCAGACTTCGCTTTATGAGTAACCCACGGATAAATCCTTTTAAGTGTTTGGCAAAGTTTGAAGGATTGTGAGTCAGTGGATTCTGGATGACCCAATCATCTGATTTTGTATCTTTTATTTTGACTATGTTGATGCTTCAAGGCCAGTCTGAGTCCTTTTTATCTAATTAGAGAGATAGCGCATACTCATGTGGAAGTGAGAGTAGACACAGAAAGGCTGTTAAAAACTCTCAGTGGAAGGATGCCTGCTGTAACACCTGCACTCATCTCTTTTCTGCTTCATATTCGGCATGATTGTGGAGCTTGAGAACAAACATATGAAACGATGATCAGTTAAAACCAAAATCATTAACCCTTTGAGGTCTGGATTTAAAATTATACCCAAAATAATAAAAAAAAATGTATTCAAATTAAATATTAATTAATATATAAATAAAATAAAAATAATGTGAAAACTAATTAAAGAAGAATTCCTGTTTTTTTTCTCCTTATCATCACAGCACAGGCAACACGATTATGAGGACAGACTTTTCAGATACTAGTTATACAGGACAATTTAAAAGTCCCTGTAATTCTGCTAACAAGACAAGGCTCCTGGAGAGGTGCTGAGAGGTTTTCTGTTCTCCAACAACGCCTCTGCTTCTCTGAACTTCAGTCACCGGCAGTTGTGTTGCATTAACGAGTCCGGTGTCAAACCACAATTTGCTAAGAAGTGTTTTTGAAACTTTTGAGAGCGCACCTAAGCAGGTGTACACTTCCTTCTTTTTTTTTCTTCTTGTGTTTACTGTCAACAAATGAGATGCCAGATCTGAAAGAAGGTCACTGCTCAAGTTAATCTTCCCACATTCAGTTAAAATACGAAGGGCAAACACACCGGTTAAGTTTAAATTTGGGATAAAAGTGTTATATTTCCACTAATATAGAGCTAAATTTATAATATCTATACCTATAATATGCACTTTTAATCAGAGTGCCGTGTATATTTAACTTTTGTCCAGTCACTGACTGGAAGCAGTTAAACAAGAAATATAATAATTTACAAGCTTTGTAGGGTGTGTTTTACAGTTCCCTGTAAACTAGTCCAAATCATCGGATAATCTCTATGACCGCATAACAGTCATAGAGAAGGAGGAGTCTATCCTCTCCAGTTTTTCCGTGTTGACGTCACTATTATTGAGAAAGGGGTGGCTCTAAGGAGGATGTTTACGACTTCCTCGGTGACTTAAATGAGCCGTATAACAACAGATCACGTGCTGGTCAGGTTTTCCATAGGGGACCGAAGCTCTGTGAATAGCTTTCCATAATAAAGAATAACTTCTGAACTGAGTTCAGTCAATATTTCTGTTTGGCGTGAAATCATAATTTTCCATCATACGCTGACCTTAGCTGATGACATGCAGCTTTCATGGTCGTACTTATGCCAAGTCAGTATTATGCATTACAGCAGATGGGCCAAATTACTTTTGGAAAATTATATGTTGTACAAAATAAACACCAGCTCAGACACACACACACACACACACACACACACACACACACACACACACACACGTGCAAAGACTATACAAACTTGTATGCATCTTTAAATTTTCCACTAAAACTTATTTATATGAAGTTAACCAACAGTGATGTCATTTTTTTTCTGTGCACCACTGGGAACCACTAGTAAACTTGAACTTTAAAGTAACAATTATTGTTGCCAGAAACTGTAAAAAAAAAAAGAAGAAAAAAAAAAAGAGAGAGATTGTGACAGCTCGTCTTGTTTGCAAAGGATGAATTAGATCGATGGGTGAAAGTTCACTTTGATTCCTTGGAAGAAAAAAGCAAAATGTATCTGATTTAAAATTATTTGTCAGTTAAAATCTGATGAGAAACGCCATCATGGAGCAGAATCCTAGATGGATGTGGGAGAAACTGATTGGATTTCCAAGGTCTAGACATTAGTAGTGTCTATTTGTGAGCTTACTGAGGTTTTGGAGGTGATGCACTGGGCAGCTGAACTAAGGTGGAGATGCGAAGGACGGTACTATGGAAAGACAGTGATAGATCCTGATGACTTTTAAGTCTAAGAGACTCGGGGCTGATGGGCTTAGAGGTCGTGGGTAGACAGTTAGACTAGTGACAGCAAAACAGAAGAGATGAGGGAAACAGAGCAGCAATAACACTCCATATTACCAACAGATAGAACACAAGAACTCAGGTCTTCAAGTGAAAATTGCTTATGAAGAGAAGAAATAACCACAGAGAATATAAGCTGGTCCAGTATATATAAATGCAGCAGAGTACCCTTTGAAGTCATACTTTGAAAAGAATATGACATTTAATTTTCTTTTCTTTTTAAAAACTCTATATGACCTCAGGAGCTGTCCTAATTCTACAAATTCAGAAGCATGCATTACCTCAAGGACATTGATATGGTACAGGTTTAAAGTCCTAACTGTAAAGTTGATCAAAAAGTAAAGTTTTAAGCCTAACCTTAAAAGTAGTTTCGGGCGTCTGTCTCCTGAACCTAAAGTGGGAGCTGGGAGACGAGCTGAGACCACTGAAGGCTCTGCCTCCCATTCTACTTTTGGAAACCGTAGGAAACAGATATGATGAGGCCTGCTTATTCAGGAGTCTGTAATTTGAAATATGAATGAAATATGAATGCTGGGTTAAGGCTGGATTATTGATGAGGCCAAAAGGGAAACTTTCTTGAGGCGCATGTATTACAAAATGTGGCAACGACTAAGATAAGTAAATATGATAAATTAATCTCCAGGTCCAGCCGGAAAAGGGTGGAGTGCCCACTCCGGGTCAGGGACGAGACCCTGCCCCAAGTGGAGGAGTTTAAGTATCTCGGGGTCCTGTTCACGAGTGATGGGAGAAGGGAGCGAGAGATCGACAGATGGCCTGGTACCGGTCCGTTGTGGTGAAGAGAGAGCTGAGTGTAAAAGCGATTTACCGGTCGATCTACGCCCCTACCCTCACCTATGGTCATGAGCTGTGGGTAGTGACCGAAAGAATGAGATCGCGAATACAAGCGGCTGAAATGGGCTTCCTCCGAAGGGTGGCTGGCCTCTCCCTTAGAGATAGGGTGAGAGGTTTGGCCATTCGGGAGGGGCTCAGAGAAGAACCGCTGCCCCTCCACATCGAAAGGAGCCAGTTGAGGGGGTTCGGGCATCTGAAAGGATGCCCCCGGGGCGCCTCCTGGGTGAGGTTTTCTGGGCATGTCCCACCGGGAGGAGGCCCCAGGGTAGACCCAGGACACGCTGGAGAGATTATATCTCTCGGCTGGCCTGGGAACGCCT
>VUQR01016193.1:68234-84872 GCA_015108515.1 Hemichromis elongatus
AAAAAAAAAATAAATAAAAAAAAAAAAAAAAAAAAAAATGAAAAAAAGGAAAAAAAAAAAAAACCCCAAAAAAAAAAAAAAAAAAAAAAAAAAAAAAAAAAAAAAAAAATGCTGTCAGCCAGCCATAGTATCAAAGTTCAATGGTCCAATGGTGCAAATGTACCTGGGGCATCCTGTGTATTTTTTGAGTGCTTGCGCGCCGTGGTGCAGCTGGTTTGGGAGTGTCTGCAAGGGTTGAAGATTTGGACACGTTCCTGTCCGCTTTGCTAGCATAGCCGTGTATCGTTTGGGGTTTAGAGGGTACCTGGAACAACAGAAGTATGAAGTTAAGACTCAGTTTCAGATAATTACTGAAACTGCAATGATTCCTTCTTCCTTTCTTTCAATCTCAGGTTGACACCTTTGTTACATTGATGCATAACTAATAAAAATACTCCTGTACTATTCAAGTGGCACATACATGGAATATTATCCATTACCTTTGGGAGAGGCCTTGCTATAGGGAGACACATGGGAGATAGCTTGACATCCTCATAGGGGTTATCTCTGGTGACATCACCTGAGGGTAAGGTAGAGTGATATGAAGGATTAGACATGCCTGGACGTCTTGTGGGGGATTCTTTAAGCCACAGAAGCAACTGATGAAGCCTAAATTTACTGAAACTGCTAAAAAAAATTTTTAAATGCATGGTAGCACCAAATGCTGTGAAATACTGAATTTATGACATTGCAATGCAAAAGCTATTATTATACACTTGTATCAAACAGCTGGGCCACATTTACAGACGCTACACTGTGTGAATAGGTGTTATGTCTGATCCCACTAGTCATAGCATGTTTTTCCATCTTGAACATAAGGAATAATTCCAGTAACTGGAGGAAATCTGTGGGAAACCAGGAAATGGAAACATCATCAGTTGAGTTGCTATATGACAATAAGCCAAATCCTAAACTGAGAATACTGAAATTTACAGTGGCAGGTACCCAGCAGTCTTTATGATTTCCTGTCTTTGTCTTTTGTGCTAATAGCCAGAAAAATCAGAAGTTCTGGAAGTTCAAGCAAAATCAGCTTCACATTGGGACTCACAGACGATGTCCTCGTAAATATTGTCATCAGAGTAGGCATGGTAAAGGGCATCATCTGCCCGATGGCCTTGCTCTGCAGTCAGACGTGCCGCATCCTCATACTCGAAGGACTTCCTGAGAGAGAGAGAGAAGTGATGGCAGTGACAAAGCTGCTGACCTAAAGATAACCAGTATACTGTTCACGCTATTGTTGTATGTTTAGCCAATGCCCCACAACAAAATGCCTTGTTGATATGAAACCCAGCACAAGAAGGAGATAGCGCGAGGGAGAGAGAGAGAGAGAGAATAATCATCATGGAAGGAAATGACTGACACATGATAGAGAAGTTGCAATATGGTAACAGTTTTTCTGTGTCACAGACAGTACAGAAATATGGAAATGGCCAGTCTGGCTCAGGGCAGAAACTAAAACTGCGACAACGTTAATTACATTGCCTACAACACACAACAACAAAAATATTGTTTGTGGAGTTTTTGAAAGTCTGTTTTAAAGCTTTGTAAGAACTATAGTGAAGTTACACAAAAGTAACTTTAGTGTAGAGACAGACACTGAAGCAGCCATTACAGAACAACATCACATTGGAGGATTTTCTCCATTTATTTGCGGTCACATCTCTCATGCGGATAATGCGACGGTTTTTGCATCGCTTCAGAAAAACATACAAAAAGAGTTTCTCAGTCTATGGGCACAGAGGTCCATGCAATCCTCTCCTCTTCTGTGAATCTTGCAGAGAGGAAACAGACTTTTTCTACCTAACCATTAAAACCTTTTTTATCTATTGGACAAGCAAACTTTCATCCTCTTTGAAAGGGGACCTAATGATAAAAGCACTGCAATCAATGACACCTACGCCTACCTATATTTTATCTTTATAATATACCCCGTTAGTCATCACACTGTTAAATGTATTAAATTAGAATTAAGGGATCCAGATTAGAAGGCAATAATTAGACCCTCTTTAAAACCAACACGTGGACCTTCCTTTGTAAGAAAGTGTCAAATTCTCTTTTCTCCTCAAGCATATTTTACGATTATGCACCGTCTAAAAACCTCTTTAAAGCCTTCAAAACGCCACAGTCTATTATTATATTTTACGCTGCATGTATTAAAAACATCTGCCAGTTTTCTATGACTGGCCAATCCAGGAAATTCAGCCAGTAGAGCCTTTGAGCCTTTGCAATAAAAACACTTCAGAAACAAAACTTCTATTACAGGATCTGCAGGTACAAAAGTCAAAAGTAAGCACATCCAAAGTGTTGACTGATATCGTAACTATTTCAAATGCAGGCGTCAAAGTGCATAGTGCTACAGTCAGAAAGACAGCACCGATTTCACCAGCTTCAGATTTGAGTAACACTGAAATATTGTGCAGGATAACCCTCACAGAACTGCAGGTATTTTACATGATAACAAATTGTCAGCAAGCTATATTGGTAAATTCAATTAAACTTGATTAATCCAGAAGGTTGGCCCTAAAGGAAATTGGGTTTCTAAGACCAAAGGGTGTACTTGCTTTATCTGTAGAGAAGTAAAATCTGTTATTTTTTTTAACCTTTTGTTGAAATCACTGATCACTTTTGCTCTTTACCACTGTTATCGGTAGGCACCGTATAAAAAAGGATTAAATTTTTGCTCTTTATGTGTCAAAAGCGATGGTTTTCGCAGGGCTACAGATAATATGTGCATGTGACACAGTTTAGGCTTGTTTTACTCGGCCTTAAAAAATAATGAAAGAGGGACTGTGTGTGCCCGTCGATGATGACCCTGGACCCGTGGCTGCTCAGGAACTAGGCCATTCCGAGACAATGGACGACAATGCTGCCAGATATCATGTGACATCACACCAGGACCCCAGCCAGCAATCAGACTCTGACAATAGCCTCCCCAAAACTGCTCTAAATACACTGTAACTGTTCAGTAAACGTGGAAAAGCAAAGTGCAAAGCAAATACTAGTAGGCTCATCTTCTTTTCTACCACAGTTCATATCCAAGAAAGTGCTGCAAGAGTTCCAGTTTACTTTTCAAAAAGTACTCTCTGCTTATTTCTGCTTTTCTTTTTGTGTACTGGCCTACCTGTTCTTTTTATGTCTTGAAAGTCCTTCACTCTTTGCAACTGGACACGGAGGAGGTGGGAAGTTTGGGGGTTGAGCTACTCTCCTGCTTCTCGTGTTGGAGTGATTGTTACGAGGGGATCTTCTGTCCCATTGTACCATGTACCCCGCGCCGTTACTGTTCTTGGTACCCCGATACTGGAATGTCCGCTGAGGTTTGGGAGGGGGGTTAGCGTCACCTGATGGCTCTCTGCCTTTCTCCCAGAGCAGTCTGTTTCCCTCAAGCTTCCGCCAGAAACCCCGGGAAGTGTAGAAGTTACCAGCAGGCATATTGTCTTCTGGATCATCAGTTGACAGAGGTAGAGGTTTAGAAACTACTTCAGCATCTAATATACGACCCATTTTTTGGTCACCGTTGGCAGTAATGATTCGTTTTCCTGTAGCCTCCGCTTTGAGAGATGCGAGGATTTGCGTTTTATTTCCTGGCGACATGGCTGCTAATTCACTGGAACCACTATGCAGCGGCTCTGACTTCCTGCTGCCTACACTGTGTCCAGCATGTGCTGGGGATTCCTGAAAATCAAAATCCAAGTTCTTTGTTTTTGAGACGTCGGCATTTGCATGAAGACCCCCTCTCCAGCTCTGGTTCGGACAACCGTTGCCAAGGAGATCTCCAGACAGAGACCTAGAAACAGTTGGAGGATGTACTTTCACTCCATTATCAAGGCTAGCGCTCTGCTGACTGCGGCCTTCCCACTGGGAGATCTTCTCCTTGATGTTGATGACTTGCTTGTGAGAAGGTATCCTCACTGGTGGCCGTCCTTGCTTGGCTGCTGGAGCCTCATTCTGCAGCACAACCTCACCGACCCCACGTCTGCCCTGCTCCGCTCTTAGAGCCAGCATATTGTGTCAGCTCATCGCGAGTCCTCCATGGGTAACTGTACCAAGGATTTCCCCACAACGGACAGAATCTGCTTATTGTTAATTATCCATAAATTGTCATCAAAACGAAAAGAGCCACAAAGTTTATTGTTGCTTCCGTTCTGTCTTCATGTCTTTGTGTGGTGGCAGAGGATCGTTTTCCTCTCGTCTCATTTTATAAACAACCTAAAAAGGAGACGACAGACTAAAATTACTTATCAGTATAATTAAAACGCATCCAGACAGAACAGTGCAAACAGTAGGATCAGGGAAAAAGAAAGCAAAAGGAAATCTTTCTTCTGAAACAGCAAGAGCATCCAAAGGTGAAGGCAAGGAAAGGGAGGAGGTCAGCAAGAGCATACTCATGAGAACGCTGGCTTTTAAAAATAAACCTAGTAAAAAAAGAAATAAAAAGTAAAGACAGTGACAAGAAAAGGTTACCTGCTACTATGTATGTGTGCAGTGAGCCCCCCTTGGTATAGCTGGTCAAATACAAAAACACCTTTAGTACAGCAAATCAAAGCACCTCGTTTGAAAGGCTGTCTTTTAAATGGTATGAGGGATGAGCATCTAGGCGATTTCAAGAAGTTTTTGAGACACGGAAAAACACATGAATCTCATGTCTTGCATAATGACAGCAGATGATGGGGAGCATGTTAACCCCACCTATCCACACGTGGTCGAGCTCTGGATTAAGTGTTCCTCACGTGGTTTAACTATTTAGCAAACACAAAAAAAAAAAAGATATACGACAACATAGGCTATATAACTGAGGCCTTTGCTATATGCACTTTAAACTAAGAATCCCATGTTGTGAAACATGCACAGATTTGATGTCTGTGATTGTTTTGCAATGCACTCAGCCTGATTTATATCTCCTGAGCCGACATCAACATGGTTGCTGAAGGCTCTTGCTCCTGCTTCGCTGGAACCAAACTATTTGGACACGTCGCACATGAGGATCAAAAAGGGGAGACATGGTAAAATTCCACAGCATAGTTCATGATCGTAATGACTATGAGCCGCATTCCTGCAGATGGAGAGGAGGAGGGTCAGTAAATAGATTCAACTACAGACAGTCGGACAGCCACTCAGTCTCGCAAATGACGCCTTTGTCTGGGTTTGACCCAAATCAAACGTACGTTTGTAGTGGAATGCTGCTCCATCATAGCCAGACCATGCAATGACAATGCAGCTCCAGAACTGACCCACTTGCACTTATTCGTCTGTGTGCGGTATGTAGTACAGGAAGACATGAGTTGCGTTTCCTGAGCTGCAGGAAGAAGGATCAGCAGTGTCCATAATTATGGTGCAGAAAGATTTGCACCCAACCACCGGTTTAAGCTATGTTTAGATCATCTATATTCAAACACTGACTTGGAAATACAAGAAATCCCGAAATATATCAGCCACTGGCCACTTACAGTAACGATGTGAAACATATAAAAATGGGAGCTTCCCTCTTTCCCATGGTATTCAGTACATTGTTGTGTAGCAAAGCCAGAGGGAAAGTCAAAATGAACATTTTATTGAGGCGTTCAGCTCTACAGAATGGCATCCCGGCATTTTTTAGTGAAACTCACCAAGTCATCCATGTAGAAACTAGACACAAAGCTCGGAGAACCCAGTCATCACTTGGCAACTAAATTAAATCTAATTACAGCTTCAAAACCGCCACAACACGCCCTGCAGAGACGTGTGGCATGACATGACATGTTGGAGGTGAGGTATTGCACAACTGTAGTTTATCACCAGCAGTGGCAGTCGGGAATAAAAGAAAAATGCCGGTTTGCTTTACGCCAACATAAAAAGGACAGAGCAAGATAAAGTGCCTTAAAACGACTGATCCTTCAGCAGTCAGCAGGGCACCCAGGCATTCATTTCCACAGCTCCAGTGAGGGAGTGACAGACAAACAGCTTTCATGAGGTGTTGTGTGTAAGTTTGTTGCTGCAAGTTGTGCCGAAACAGTCCAAATCCTCTCATAAACACAGACTGAGGCAGTGAAACAATCTAAACCTCATTACTTCACAATACCACAGTGATAACACCTTGAGTGGCATATCAAAGAGGCTGTCTCTTGTCAGTTATCAATTAACCAACTTGATTTTCATATATATTTGGCAAAACAGACACGTCATTTTCATAAAGCATTTTACAGCCTTAAAAGTACAGAGACCTTTGGTAACTCTCTGACCTGATTTGCCTCCATATTTTCTGTTATGAATGGTTACTATGTCTAGATAAACAGAGATAAACTGGAGATTAGCTGGAATACATGCGGACTGAGTGAAAGGAAACTAGACTTGTGTTTTAGAAAAAATGTAAAAATGTACATAACAACAACAACAGCAACATCACTAACAATAATAATAATAATAATAATAATAATAATAATAATAATAATAATAATAATAATAAATGTCACCCCGCCCTTGCAAAGAACTGAAACTTGGAAACTTAACGGACTCGTTATGGTGAAACCTGTTAAACCGCCGGCTGGAACAGCAATACATGAATAACGTTATAGTCACCAGTGAAATCGTACAGTGTAATAAACAAAAAGAAGAAAAATAATATAAACGATTTAGTGGATGCACGCCGAGTTAAAAGAAAGGGACTTGCTGAACAAAAAAAAAGTTTTGATACCGATTATAGCAATAGATAATACTGTTTCAGTGGCGTTTGGCGTTGAGTTGTCACCATATGAATAAAGCACAAGGATTGGAGAAGTGTGGGTGAGCTATAGATTTTACAGCCAGCTATTAGCTAACGATAACACTGAATGCAGAAACGGAGCTCCTTGGAATATTTAGCTAGCGTTTTCTTAGAGAAAGTGATAGATAATCTGTGAAGTGTGAAGACGGAAGACCGAGATGGGTAGATGACTTGTGATAAATGCCATACGACTTACCAAAGTATAATAAGGACTCATGTTCTTTCCTCGTTTTCCCGTCGATAAAATAAAAACCGTATATAAAATCCAAGCGCGCTCGGTCCCATCGTTCAATCTGGAAAGGTCTCAATAAGGTTAAAAAAATGCTAGCGTTGGTAAAAAAAGTAGCCGCCTACGGACTGCTAAACTCAAGTTAAGTTTATGAGGTATGAAAACGTACCGCGTATACTGATGTCTAAACAGCGAGAACAACAACCACAAAGAAAGTGGCCACAGAGGAGAGAAAAGCTGCTAAAGCAGAACACTCCTCGCCCTCCGTCGTTGGACAATTAGCGTTAAGTCAGCCTGAAAAATGCGATTTCCGGTTGTAACTTTCAAAATATAAGAGATAAAAATTCATTCATTCATTCATTCCCCATTTTTTAAGCTGTTCATTGAACTTTCTGGGTGAAAAATATTTATTTTGATATATTTAACTTTCTGTGTTGTCCATTTTTTATTTTCACGTGGCCTTTGTAAAAGGTAAATATTTTAAAGGTAAATGCACTTTAATCAGCTGTATGTTTACTGGCATCTGTTATAGACAAGACCACCGGGATATCGACATCATAACACATGCCACTGAAGTCTGGGAGCACCAAAACTATCTGAATTATTTAAAATAATAAAGGAAGAAGAGACATATAAATGCATTATTTATGACACCATTATTTTTACATTACCGCTGGAAGTGCTTAACAAAAAATCTGTGTTTGTATGGGCAAGATTTTGTTCTAATTTATAAAAAAAAATACTTTGCCGTGCTTTTATTTGACTTCCAGTTTTCCTCATGCTGTTGAGCTTGACGCGCTGACTGTGAGAAAGTTTGCCTGAAACCTCCAAGAGAGACGACGTCATCACCTCAATCCTGCAGCTGTCAACGATGAACAAATACTGCTGTCTTTAAGTGTGCTGGGAAATCTAGACACTGGGATGGGAGCTCCATCGGTGCGATCGCACAAGTCTGTGATGTGGAGCTTTAGCCTCTCTAACGTGATTGTGCACTTTAGACCTGACTTTAGTTCTTATCTCAAACTCGAAACTCGTTGTCAAACTCTTGACAACATGATTAAATGTGAACTCTGATCATTTAGATTAGAACAAATGCTAACTTTGGTACCGTGTTTTGACTTTCTATAGCCTTAACGGAGATCATTTTGTGTGTTTTAAAGTTAAATAAACAAGGCAAAGAGCTTTCAAAAAATGACTTAAGGCAACACAGCAGGACAAGATCTTCCTGTCGGGTAAACAATTTGGCAACGAGCACAGAAATGCAATTGCACCGTTTTATTTCCTTCCGTTCTTATACACGTTTCTCCAGCTGGAAAAAAACCCCACATATTGCAATGTGCAAGTCACAGATGTGCAGATTATAAAATCATTTCTTCCTTCAACAGAGAGAACATCTGTCTTTTAGATAGTCGGTTTCTTCAAGATTCCACTGCAAAAAACAAACAAACGTAGAAATCTTTCCACATCACAAAGGAGAGTAGTGTATAAGTAGGGGTGAGTCCGGTGATCTGACGGTGTTTACTCAGACTTCAAGCCCTCCTTGATGAGGTTGAGCTCGTAGCACAAGGTCTCATAGCGGTACGCCATGCGGATCTGAGGCACGTTGGTCTTGCGGATGTCGTTACCCTCTGGACCCTCTTTGAGGTAGTCCTCACCCAGGAAGTGGCGCTTCTCCTGCAGCGCGAAAAGAACCCCACAAAGAAAGAAAACACTCTTTATTGACCCCTACAGGGAAATTCATTTAACGAATTATACTCACCCAAGGTATTAATGGGCAATTACAATCAACGTCTTTCAAAACACATTTTGTAGTTCTTACTATAGTTTCACTAAGAATATATGTATTTTTTTTAATGTACTCTGGGTTCTTGTTACTCTCGATGACTCAGGTGCAGGCTTGTAGGTGTGTGTTTGTTATGTCACAGGAAGCTTTTCAATGCAAAAGCACCGCAATGCGTGTTACCTCATCAGAGAGGGCGCTCTGAAGCACACTGTTCCTGGCGATCTCACACATGTCACAAGTACTAAGCTTGAACACCTGAGCTGCAATGGCATATTCTTCCATTAGAGGTTCCTGTGGACATAAAAAATAAACTTACACTCTGAAATTACTGAATCCTCCTGCTTCAACTTGAGATCATATGCAATGGATTTCATTGAAAAAACAATTTTCGCGCACATCACCTATTTATAAGATTCACAGAATGTGTCTATTATCACTGCTGGCCATCGCTGATCTACACATTAAACAGTAAACAGCACCACAGGCTGTGCGTATTTGTCTATGCGTTTGTCTATGTTGTCACCAAAGGCACAGACCTTGGTGTAGTGGAACTGCATGGGGTCATCGGTGGACAGAGACACCACCAGGCCTTTCTTGTGGAACTCAAGCAGCGGGTTCTTGGCATACTCCAGGAACAAGCTATTGTTGCTCAGTGGGGACATGGCGATCGGGATCTGGGCCAAGACATACAGGTACTGCAACACGGGGCTCTGTTTGCAAAGGGTTAATGGGAAAACAGTGAGTTTACAAGCTTCAGCCAAATATGCACAAGCATATTTTTAACAAATAAAACAACACAAAATATAAAATCTCAAATTGAACTTTACACTTCATTACTAGAATTACAAGTCAGTTGTAGCGTTGCCTACGTTTAGGTAAGTAAAAGATTGCAGGTAAAGACTTAGACTGACACAATCTATTACTGTTAACTTGTCACTTAGATATTATAGAAAATTGGGTGAATAGACAAACATAAGAAACCCCATTTTCTTAGACTTACATCATGCATATGAATTAAAGTGCATTTTACGGCAAGTGAAGTGCTGCATTCAGACGACTGACCTTCTTGAGGTTAAGGCCGTGAGAGATGTTGTCAGCAGTCATGAAGGCAGCAAGCAAGTGGGTTATGGCACCAGCCTCACCGCAGTGAGGTCTGAACATGAACGTGTTCATGCCCCTCTGCCTGGAGAGCAGAAGAATAGGAATGATACAAGAGAAAGCAGCAGACATACTTACACAACAGTTAAATATATGCTCACTAATGCAGTGTTTAGAGAAAATAATGATCTCTGACAAAGAAATCAAAGTGCTTCGATCCAATAAGATGAAAGAAGAAAATGCGTGTGTGGAAATAACGTTGCTCACCTGCGCAGCTGGTTGAGGACAGCGATGTTGGCATACATGTAGTAGATGTAGTAGGTATAGGAGGGGTTCTTGACAATGTCCCACTCCTCTGGTTTGGGGCTTTTAGTGGAGAACATGTGGCCACTGTGTTTGGACTCATCGTCCACACTGTCAAAGCCTGTCACCTACACATTGAGCAGAAAACAACAGATTATCCTGGGACTACAGTATATCGTAGTTTTTGGATTGAATTTTTAATCTTTTCTACAACTATATCTTTATGTGTGGCGTGGAAATCAAGGTTCAGCATGTGTTTTTTTGAGTCTGAACAGTGACTCACATGCTGGAGGAAGATGCTTAGCTCTGGACAGGACTGTGGGTCAATGGTGGCCTGGAACACAGGCAGGAAAATGTTCTCCAACATTTTGCCAAAGTGTGGCACAAAGTTTCTGCCTCTGAAGATGTCACTGAGAGAGAACATGGACAAATTTGATTATTTGGTAGTAGTAGAGGGAGATTTAGTGTTTGAACTCTAACTCTTTAATGCAGGCAAAGAAAAAGAAAATAAAAGAAATGTAAAAATGTAAGAGTTTTCCATCTCTGTGGCGGTTTAGTGTGTTTATACAGAAGAAAGAGTAGACTGAAAACTTACTAGATCCTCGGTACTTGAATCATCCATTTGAGGTTTGGGGAGAAAACTCTGTGCCTGACGAACCAGTTCGAGAGCTTGGTCCACTCGTTGGGGTTGCAGCCATAAATGGACAGACGGGGCTCAGCATACTGGTACTTGGCTTCCTCGAGATCACTGGCTACTTCCTGGTTTTCCCAAAGATCAAATCAAGCTCAAATCACCAGTTCAGTGTATAAAATCGAACATAGATCAAGCAATTATAGCAACCTCGATCTCCAGCTGTCACAGTGACAGTTATACAGTTTCACAGAGAAGCAATGTTTCATGAAACCAACCCTGATGATAGTGGCAAAGTACTCTCCATTGATGTGATTCTCTGTCTTCAGGTACAGGTCACGCAGCTCACTGGCTCCTACTGGGTTGTACTTGGCGTTGAACTTATCAAAACGCTGGAAGGTTTGTCTGCCCTTTAGAGAAAGATACAAGATGATACATTTAGACCAAAGACGTTTTAAAACCTAATTTGCAACATGACACAATAATTAAAGTGTTTGCTTTTATAGAATACAAACTTTTTCATATTCAAACATTTCCTTAAGAATTTAATGCCGATCCAGTTTTCAGGTTTCAGCAACATGTGGCCTACAGAGGTGAGGCCACATGTTACTCAGCCAGCAGCAGTTTTTCCTGTGCATTGGTCATTCACAGCACAAGTCATGGTAAATGGTTAATTTGGATGCACTATAATCTTTATGTTCTATGTGTACAATATTTTAAATATAAAAAAAAACGGATGGTATATCTTTTATTTATAATGTTTTTTTTTGTTGTTATCTGACTATTACATGTACTTTGTTTTAATTCTTAGCTTGAACACTTAATTGCTTTAATGTAAATGTATCCTGTCAGTATGTGAGCCTTGTTACTTTACTATACTAAAAGTCTGTTATTAGTGTTCAGATTCCTAAAAGAAAACCTTACAGCGTGCACATCCAGTGAGTCCACAGTGAGGTCGTATGGATGCAGGTTAAGGGACTCAAAGAGCTCCTTCATGGTGACCTCCTTCCCTTTGAGGTTGTGCACAACACGTTCAGCATCCACACGGTAAGACTTTTTGATAAAGCGCAGCAGGTGCTTCTGGTTCATGCAGGCAGCAGCATGGATGTGAGTGTCCACCTGCAAAGGAATAGAGATGGAAGGTTGATCGTTGGTCTTTGATTGTGCAGTGTAATACTCGTGATTGGACACAAGAGTGAGCTAAAGACACCACGAGCTGCACTGCAGCAAATGTGGGAAATGAGCACGCACAACAAATAAATAGGACATTACTTAAGCTCTACTACACATTTTAATTAAAAGTCAGGGCGCTGCTGTCGATAGTCACAGACTCATGATTAGCTACTGTGCTATTTTATTTTATGTTGCTCCACATTAACTCGTATAAAGCAACTACCTTTCTGCAGTTGTAGAAGTCCCTGTGTGGGTTCTTCTTCACCTCTTTCATCTCCTCCATTTCATTCAGCATCTCATGTACGTTGAACTTGGACATGAGAAACTTAAGACGGCGGTGAGTGTAAGTCTTTCTGCAAAACAAAGTGGAAAGTGGGGCTTTTGATGCAAGGCACATAGTACTTTTATCTAGGAGGGATTACAGCTATATTACAAAAACGAGGAGAAATAATGTTGGTACGTTTTGAAAGAAGATACATTTCAGTTCTAAAAACTAAAAACAGAGTAATGATCACTTTTTAAAGGACTCACGTTGGGCCTTGTGCAATAAGAGCGATGAGGAAGTTCATGTCATCGATAAAGGTATGGAGGTCGGGGTAGGGCATGTCCTTTGGCTGATGTTTGTCAGCAGCTGCAGCGTCGTTGTACACATAAATCACACCGTCCTTCATACGAGCAACATAGCCCAGGTTCTTTGGCAGCTTCTTGACATCAAAGGGGTCTTCCCCATCTTTTGGAGGACTTGTGAAGACTGAGGATGGATGCAACATATAATTAAGTACACACCTTCTATTTAAGGTCATTTCAAATCATGCTAACCCTGATCTCCTTTTCTTATCACCTGGCTCCAACTTTTCTTCCGGTCTGAAAGACTCTCCTTCAATCCCACGCAGGTACTGGGAGGCTGTTCTTGGGAAGCGCTGGAAGGCCAACCGCATGTATTTCTCCCTGATGGTTAAAGCACGGTACAGACCCCTGCATGCCAGCTCAAAGTCATCCATGGTCACCTGAATAGCACATATGAGAGATATTACAGACTTTACAGTTAAATGTTAAACAATGAGGAATTGATGAAACATATTAGCACTGTGTCAGACTGGCTTCCTATCCAGGTTGGCCTATAACAGCCGGGATGAGCTCCAGCACTCCTGCAACCCTAAACTGGATCAACTGGATGGATGGATGAAGCAGATGGAGACTATACTGTTAAAACAAATTTGACTACTAGACCTTTTTTTATTTGCTCCAATCTCAAAAAAAGGATAAAATAAGAAAATGACAAATAAAAAAAAGAGCATACACTACACAATCAGTCATTTGCTCTGTGTAATGTTGCCCAACATGCTGCATATGCAGTGAACAAATGTGAGGCCCAGAGTAAGCTAAAGCAAAGTCACTTCCTCCAAAGTTTTCTCTCGCTCTACTATAAATGTCAAACCAGCGGTGGTGAAACCTGAAACTTTAGCGTACTCTCAGATGAGCTCCACTCATGGCCTTTTGTAGTGGGAGGTAGCTTGTCAGGACACTCACGCACAGACAAAATATATTCAGTGAACTTTATACTCACCACTTCCCACATTCATGACTGCTTGACCCAATTTGAAAGTGTTACGGGTAGTTTCAATTTTAAAGCTATCAATACCAATTTAAACCCAACTCAGGAGTCGCTGCAATTGAAAAGCCAGTGTGACTAAAATGCATATCAGTCTTACCAAGCATTTGTGGCGTAGTGCTAAGTAAACTACTTTCTTTCAAAATTCAGTTAATAATATAACTTTTATAAACTTTAAAGACTTTTACCTTGTCGCACCCAGATCCACAGTGATGTCACAATGTGCTAATATATAATGTAAAGGTGTTATCTATGGTGGACCTCAAAGTGTAACACATAAGAAGTTTTCATTTTTGTTTAAATACACATCAACAGTATGGGAAAATAAACACCCCAGCAGCATAGTCTCCAATGACGGCCACTCTCTGGAAGTCAGGCACTTCCAGGTAGGTGGGCGTGTCCACTTCCACTGACACTACAGGGGCAGCAGCTGCCTGGGAAGCAACCGTGGGCACGACCATGGTACGGGACCGCTTCTTGCTGTGGAAGATGAGATGGTGAGGTTTGGCTCAATTTTTCTGTCAAAATTGATCAAATATTTGTTGCTACGACTAAGCAAATATCCTCCATTAAATAACAATGTTGTTGTTGCTGCTGTTCTTTTAGAAGGCAAATCATGATTTTGTAGCATCACTACTCATTATCTTCCGTCTCACCGTTTCTTCTCGTCATCATCAGTGTGCAGATGGTGGGCCATCTCGTTATGGATGATGGGACAGTCCTCAGCCACATCAAACATGGAAATTTCATCGCGGACCGTCTCGTCTTTGGTCTCAGAAGCAAAGACCTGCTCTGCGAAGGCCCTCATCTTGTCGTCGGTCTCTGTGATGCACACAGAAAGTTTAAGTAACAGAAATAGATTCTGTTGCGATAACATCATGCAGCATTGAACTTAACTGGGCGGGCCACATTCAGGATGTTTTTGCCTGCTATGATCTACATTATTAAATGACAAAATCCTAAGGAGGAAAATCTCGGACATGGTGCACTGCACTGCATTCACGACATATTCCTCAACCATGTGTACAAGCGTACATGGAAACAGACTGAGTCAGCCACTACAACTGTGAAACTCTGACCTCCAGTATAGTCTGCAAACATCATGCATATTGAGGGATTACACTGATGAAACACTCCAGGTCCACTTGTCTTTGTAATTGCATAATTGCACCTAATCAGCTACAGTGTAAGTGGCTCTTTATTATTGTTTTTGATCAGAATATGCTGAAAAATATATACGCACGCGCACACACGCACTAACACGCACACACAAAAATGAGACAGTGATAATGCAAAGCCTTTGTAGCTCTATTGAACAACCCACTGTGTACAAAACTACTCTCTAGACCAACTCTATTTAGCCACATGCACTTGCAAGAGCCAACACATTCCTCTCTAAGCTGACATGTCTAGCATACAGTTTGATGCTGAAGTGACTTTGGCTTCCATTTGCCATCCTCCATACTTACTCTGTTGACCTGATATACCCAGCAAGAGAGACGCATCACGGGGAATAAAACCCAGAAAAGAGATTGTTAGGAAAAGCATTGGTTAGAAAATATTATGCAGAAGATTATACATGAATAAACCCTAAACACTTTATCGTTATTCACAGTACGTTAATATCAAGTTGTGTCATATAAAGGACTATAATACATGCAATAGCAAACCTTGCACACATGAATAATGAAATTAAATGCTGGACCATTTGTGATAAATGAGTAAGTGACATTAATGTCAGGATATGTACAGATGGGACACATGGCTGTTAAAATTAAGACTTGTAGCTGAATGAAATGCAGGAGTTGGACAAAAACCTGCTAACTGCATCTTCAAAATACACACAGAGATGGTTTCATTGTGTCTCCACTCTTAGTGGAGGAACACGTTTCAACTAAAATGTGCAGTAGGCTCATGCGTGTGAGGATGCATTAACTGTGTGGCCCTGGAATAAACTGTCTGATTGTCACCTTAAAGTTCTTGAGATGCGCATCGCTTTATGTTTAGCTTGGTGGGAAGCTTGTGGTGGCAAAAAGTCATTTATTAATGCAAATGTTCACTTTCAGATCAGTCTTCATGGATCAAGCTGTTTGTGGAACATGAGAGACAAGTGCAACACGCGAAATTCCACAACTGATATTGAATGTGAACACTATATTAATAAATGCTGTCAATTTGCACTTTATCCCATTGTTTCCCTTTTGTGCTCATTTGCAAAAAAACCCCCCCAAAAACCATAAAACATAAGAAATGCAGGTTTGGTGACATGACTGCCTCACAACCAGGCAGTAAACCATGCATTTTGAAATACTTTAATCTGTATTTCAAATTCCCGAATCCTTTCCCATCTAGATACTTACTTCCTCCCTCTGGTGAAAAAGCAAAAAAGTCCCAGTCAGGGTGGGACAGTCCAGGTTAAAGGGGAAACAAAACATGCCTGGTTATATCTCAGAACAGCAATAACAATGAAATAAGTGTGCTAAACAATTGTTGAAAAAAAAAAAATCATCCATAGCGGCTCATGGAGCCAGTTAGGTCTCTTGGAAAACTGCCTAATACTCCCATCTCCATAGCTAATATTCCCTTTAGTATAAACTAAATGAACTGGTTTGATCATTATCACATCATTTGTCACTCAACATTGTCTGCGGCGGATAAACAGGTCTTAAAATTAAACATATTTTACAACAATCATTAACTGATGTAAAATAATTTAAAACAGTTAATGATTGTTAAGTTGTATTAATTAATACAACTTAATTCTATAAGCTGTGAAGTCAAACCTGTCTGCGGGGGGTCAGGTTTTAGCTTTTCTATTTTTTTTACCATTTGAAAACCTCTTGCATATTGTAAGTGGCCGGTTGCCCTGTGCCTGGTGAAGCCAGGCCTAAAATTAGCAACTATTACTGCAGCATTCGAAATAGTATTAATGACAGAGATTTTCTATGTTGGGTATGTACTACAAGAACGGGTCACACTGAAAGTACAAACCTAGAAAAATGATCTGGATGACAAACGCAAGCTCTGCGAACAC
>VUQR01016200.1:4279-15610 GCA_015108515.1 Hemichromis elongatus
TTTATCTTTATATGATGTAGATTAAGAAAATAACCCTTTCACTGCCATCACAAAAGTCTAACATACTTCATCTTCCAACCCAAGAGCATTAACCTTTCTGATTTTTTTTGTCCTAATCTTCTTCTGACAGATTGATGATGGGTTTCATGGGTGTAACAGCGTTCTTATCCATGTGGATCAGTAACACCGCTACCACGGCTATGATGGTACCAATTGTCCAAGCAGTGCTGCAACAGCTAAACACCAGTGAGGCAGAAATGCCTCAAATCTTCAGCTCAGATGAGCAGGTCCAAACATCAGAGACTGACAATAAAGCTGATTCACAGACAGAGAAACAGAATGAGGGTCAAGGTGAGCCCTTTCTAACTTCTATATGTTTGGCTAGGAAAAGAAAATCAATAAAAATCAGCAGCGTAAAAGACTTCTATTAAGTCCCCCCCTTTTAGAAAATTCTTTCTCTTTGTTTAAAGGCCCAGTAGTAGTAACTTTCTTAGATGCCACGGCTGAGGTCATCAGGCATAAGGAGGCAGCAGAACGGCGGAGAATGTGTAAAGGCATGACCCTGTGTATTTGTTATGCTGCCAGCATCGGAGGAACAGCCACACTGACAGGAACTGGTCCCAATTTGGTGCTCATGGGCCAGATGAACCAGTGAGTGTCCTCATATCACTTATAAGTATTCATATCATATGTATTAATATATTTCTCTTGATTGTTTTTTTCTTTTTTATTAGATTGTTTCCTGAAAATGGGGACGTTATTAACTTTGCGTCCTGGTTCGGTTTTGCCTTCCCCAACATGATCATCATGCTCACACTGGCATGGCTTTGGCTCCAGTTTGTCTTCATGGGATTCAAGTGAGTTTGATAATGCTTAAAGCCTGATTATCAGTGACAGAGACTTGAATCAACATCAAGAAACTTTTTACCGCACTAAGACTGTGAGTGAGTGTAGAGGTGACACAAAGACCTTTCTTCCCCTGTGATCCCCCAGCTTTAAGAAGACATGGGGCTGTGGGGCTGTGAAGACAGAAAAGGAGATTGCTGCATATAATGTGATCCGTGAACAGCATCGCCTGCTGGGGCCAATGTCCTTTGGAGAGATAAGCGTCCTGTGTCTCTTCATTTTGCTCGTGTTGCTCTGGTTCACAAGAGATCCAGGCTTTGTCAGCGGCTGGGCAACAGATATCTTCAACTCCCAAGCAGAGTTTGTATACATATTTTTATTAAAAACATATAACTCAAGACCTAATTTTTATTCATTCCCAAATTCGATCAAACTGAATACTGTGATATTACTTGATTTTTGCTATCACTTCATCCTTCAGGTATGTATCAGATGCCACGGTGGCAGTCTTTGTGGCAGTCCTTCTCTTTGTTCTGCCCTCCAAACCTCCACGCTTGTGTTCTTGTAGGACTCATAGTTTTGACATAGGTGAGCTATCATTTCTGAAGAATATATGTTGTCTTTTCCACTCATATATGAGAAGAGTACGCTTTGATGATTCATTTTATCTGATATAGCCCCTCATCAAAATGCTGGCCCAACACCGCGTCTCCTCACCTGGAAAGTTGCCCAAAAGAAATTACCTTGGGGTATTGTGCTTCTTCTTGGAGGAGGGTTTGCTCTGGCTAAGGGCAGTGAAGTAAGTTACAAAGGCAGTTGTTAGATGCAATGGTTATGGGGACAATATCAGTCTTTCAAGAAATATAGAACATCACAATAGCCATTCAGTGTCTTAGGATTCTGATTCTGCTTGTTTATTTTGGAGGCATGACGATTCATAGAGATGTTTATCAAATCTACCAGCTATTTAGTCTGTTTTCAATGCTATTAGCATAATTTTTTCTTTAATCTCCTAATGCTGTTTTAAAGTTTTATGCAAGACTAATTATTAGTAAATCTGCGTATTCTATTCTGCAAATAGAGTTACATTGTAGCGGATGCAATATATTGTGACCAAACCTGAATCAGTGTCCTCAAGGTAAATGTGCACTTTGTTTTGTTGTGTCTTTAGGTGTCCGGACTATCAAAGTGGATGGGAGATCAGATGGCTCCTCTGCAAAGCATCCCTCCCTGGGCAATTGCCATTGTCTTATGCTTGTTGATTGCCACCTTCACAGAATGCACCAGTAATGTAGCCACTGCAACGCTCTTCCTACCTGTCTTAGCCTCGATGGTAAGTAAACTATGCAAGTATAGAGCAAGTGAAATATAGGGGCTGTGGGAGATGACAGAAAATACTGTTTGGGTGCAATAGCTCAGTTAGGTTAAATGCTTCCTAGCATAGATTTTTCCCCCAGCTGGAGTTCACCATTGAAACTACTCCCAGTGAGAGCTGGCCCATTTTCCCACGTTTTGGTTTGGTTACCCATCTTGTCGGTCATTCAGGCTGAATATGTTTGGCCCCCTTCTGTGGGCCCCTTCTCCCATTAATAACCTGCCAAACATCAATTCAGCCCAGTGCCTTGTAACAGTGCCCTCCCCGCTGCTGCTTCTTCTGAAGAATAGCAATTCTGTGCCTAATAGCTGAGCACTGGAGAGAATGCCAAAATGAGGTCTGAAACACCACAAGTAGTGGTTTTCACATTTATTGATATCTTGAGGGAAAAGTCGAGTTGATGGCCAAGGATGATCAGCCCTTCTGTATTTAGACCTTGAAAATACAAACAGAAAGTGAAGAAAGGGAGAATAGGTACTTTAGTCAGATTCACACAAACAGCTAAAGGCATGATGAGAACACTTTGTGGCAATGGTGGCTTGTGGCATGTCACTTTGTGTGTCATCCTGTCAAGAGATTCTTTAGCATTTGATTTAGGAAGAAACCCCGTGACAAGACAAAATACTGTCATCCTGGTGATCTGATATACAGCTGGAGTTTAACGAAGACTAAGTATAAAGTTTAGGTCTTTTCACCCTTTGTTTATTTCAAGAACCAGAAATTACTGTGTACTTGTAAGCTAGTGTGCTGCAGGATATGTAATTCAGAAGCAAATTCCACTGCGTAATGTCTTTTGCAACTTTAAAGTCTGCCATTATCTCCACATATGTAGTTCTTTTCTATTTTAGATTTCATGACTCAGCACAGGGCCAGCAGGAATTACATCTTAATTACACACGCCTAATGAGAGTTTTCCCTACACACAGAATTGCATATATTTCATTCTGAGTTATGAGATGGCGATTAAAGTTGCAGAAAAATAGCCAGATAGAGTAGTGGAGGATTTTGTGATCAAGGCTGTATTCATCCGTGAGTCAGACTGCTGAAACCTTCTGTGTGATTATTGCAGTCTCAGTCCATTGGAATCAACCCGCTCTACGTCATGGTTCCTTGTACCCTAAGTGCCTCATTTGCCTTCATGCTGCCTGTCGCAACTCCTCCCAATGCCATAGTCTTCTCTTATGGATACCTTAAGGTTGCTGACATGGTAAGTACGACGTTGGTTTTGGTATGTTTATTGTGTAAATTATATGTTGCAGTGCTGTGACTCCAGGACCAATGATGAACTGCTTGGTCTGCAGAATTTACATTCATAAAAACTTGCGGCTGTGACCAGAATCTCTTAAGTGACAGTCTCATTTTGACGACAGCTGAACTTAAAGGTATTCTTTAGTTGTGTTCAGGCGGCAGAACTGAAGCAAAATGTTTTCCAGTGTTTTACAACAGTAAATGTTACCACTGCAAAGTTGTAGCACATGATGAGTCACTCCAAGTAGTCGGTGTAATCTGCAATCTATTTAAAATATCTGTCGTTTTCCGTCACATCTTTGTATGGTTATAAGGCATTTTAATGAGTCAGATTAAGAACATTTTCTGTGCAAACTGAGATGATTTTAAATCATGATTTTGTTCATGTAGAATTTGTGTCTCGAGGTGCCCTGCCAGTGACTTTACAGGAATGTTAAACAAGTTTAACATGTTCAAATCAAGTTATTGATGTGGATTAAAGTGGTAGAATATAAAAAGATTATGCACATCCAAAACACTTTCATGGGTTAAAAATAAATTTAAGGAAATCTGAGAGTTAACAGAAGATTTATTCACTATACTGATAGCACCCAGTACAATACATACTGTAGGTCTTCCTCAAATACTTCACAACTTTAGGGATAATGATCTTTTCATGTTCTCATGTAACTTTCAGCAACAAATACAGTTGTTAACATTAAACTACTTCTTGAAATGACTGCATTCTTTTCTTTTCCACCAGGCCAGGACAGGATTCGTCATGAACATCATTGGCATTCTTTGCATTACACTGGCCATTAACAGCTGGGGTAAAGCAATGTTTCACCTAGACTCTATCCCTGCCTGGGCCAATGCCACTGGGGTGTGAGACCAGCTCTTCAGCGAGAGCGGATCCATGCACAAGCCTATCCACAGGTGCCAGACGATGACCTGTGGTCAGAGGGATGATGTTGGACCACGCAGGGAGATGCATGTGTCCAATTGGAGTTAGGACACGTCTCATCAGGCTTGTTTTGATTGACACTTGAGTCTTCCTTTTGAAAAAAGTGGTGATCTACATAATTAGGAAGAAAAATGGTTGAATTACATAAAAATATTCATAAATATGTATATCATAATGAAGTGAAACTTCAAAGAAGTTTAGACTTCTTCTATAGACCTTTTACACAATTTGAATCTCTTATCATAAAAATTTCTGTTATTCAGTATGATGGAATAACTGAAAACGTATATGGGGATTATAGTGACTCTAAATTTACACTCCTTTACATCCTTAAGTGCACCAAATGACAACTTTTTTCCTTTTATCAAAGGAAATTAGAGAAAAAAGTGAAAAGGAGCTGTTCATATAGTCAAAGTTATTTAACATGTACCCATGTGTTTATAGCAATAAGATTATTGTATATCTTGGTAATGTAATTTTTTAAAAATTGAGGTGCTTTTTTTTAATTTAATTTTCCTTTTATGCCACTTCTGCTTTACTCTGCAATATTTCAGAGGAAGATATTTTCACTTTCACGTTTGTCTGACAGCTCCAGTTATTGGTTACCTTTTGGATTTTACACTGAAAGAAAACAGTACTTTTGTAAAATATTATATATTGATTCCTTTATAATAAACATACAGTTTCATACTATTAGTCCTGCATTAAAGTTATAGATAAAAAACTTTACTTGTTATAAATTAGCTGTAATTATCCAATAACATTCCATATAATATGACACTGACAAGAGCATTTCAGCTGCTTAATTATTACTTTTGCTACTGATACATTTTTGGGTCAAAATATGTATTTTCATAAATAAAATACCTTATTTTTTGGACTATAAAGCGCTCCGGATTATAAGGACCAATATCAAAAAAAGGGTCTATTTTTTTACATAATGCACATTAAAGAAAATGTGATCAATAACCTTGAGTTTGAAATCCGCTTCGTAAGCATGTCAGGTGCCATTTTTGGGTGTTTGTACACATATTTGCACTTTGCAAGTGAACATTTCTTCACAGATTTGAGGTAACAAAAGCTCGTGGCTGTGTTGGTCAGCTTGGTATTTATCAGTTCAGGGCAAATACTGTGTATGCTGAATCAGGATTTCAAACTGGCCATGAATAAAGATTCCTTTTCTTGCACTTTTCACATTCAAACTGAGTCTTTAAAGGCATATATTTGAATTGGATACCAAACGTTCAATCCCGTTAAAGCAAAACCTGTATGTACAAAAAGGATGACTTATTGTACTGTAAACCCATTTGAAATGTTTGAGTCAGAACAGTTTGTGCTGATACTAAATTGTCTTGCAGCAATATTAATTATTAATGAATTGCAATGAAGTGGTATTTAGTAAGAACTGTACATAGTTAAGTCTTTTCCTCAGTTTCAAGACTTTTGCACATGTAAAGTTATATAAAATAAAAAACAATATTGCAAACACATGCTTTGACGTTTCTTTACTGTTCAAGGACTTCACATAAAGATGTTCAATAATAATGGGAAAAAGACAAAACACATGCAGAGTACAGCTATTTTCCATACACAGCATTTTTTAATTGAACAGATTTAAGTGAATGAAATGTGGAATTCAGTGATCTTTGTCATAGTCATAGACAATATAAGTGACAGAGACTTGTAGGGATGACGCACTAGATTTAAAATGATTTAAAATGTAAGAAACTCAATTTGGCTGTTATTAACTGTAATGTTGTCTATTATTTTAAAAAAGTGGGATGGTTTATTATAACAAATGATCAGTCTTGGCTGTAAAAACAGCTCAAGCTGTCATCCCTCAGCATCATCCAAAACAAAATTATCAGAGTTTCATCACCGCGCAACTCTTTCTCAACAGCATAAGACTATTATCCATCTTTTAAAGGACAAGTATGTTTCGCTGCCTCTTACTTATTGGCCTCTTGTCTTATGTATAAAGCTGACGTGATCCTTTAAACACAGCATGGAAAGCCACAATGAGCCTGGACTTAAAGGCCACACCTAATGGCAAGAGGCCTATGACATTGTAATCTGAGATTAAGGTTCAAGGCAGGGATATTGTTAAGCATTGTTGTGCATCATAAGCATTATGAGCTTAAAGTAGCCGTTTTACGTCTCCATTTAAAGATCTGCCAGAGAACTTTAATATCACCCCTTAAATGTCTATTATTATGTTGGGTTTCTGCTTTAGAAAACATGACGAAAGTTAATCATAAGACTCATACAGCAAATCTGCAAGACTGCATACAGGGAAGTAAACATCAACAAACCATGTCTGTGAAGGTTCTCAGTCATCCAGGTCATCGTAGTCTAAGGAGCTGTAAGGAAAAGGCGTCTGGACTTCTTTAGGTTGCTTGAAGACGTTTCACCTCTCATCCAAGAAGCTTCTTCAGTTCAAACCTAGAACTGAAGAAGCTTCTCGGATGAGAGGTGAATCGTCTTCAAGCAACCTAAAGAAGTCCAGACGCCTTTTCCTTACAGCTCCTTAGATCAACAAACCATGTTGGTGGTATAGTGTGACAGTAGAAAACATGGCCAAAAGGCAGCAGGAAGAAAAAAAAAATCAAAGGATCACATCAAAGTTCTGACCCCATTCTTCTGGGACAATTAAAATGTTAGATGGTTTTTGGTTAACAAGCGGTTGGGTGCATAGAGCAGTTTAGATGACTATGATCTCGTGTCCCACTGGGAAGGAAAACGTATGTAATTACAGTGTGTTTCTCTCCTTTTGCTCCCTCTGAGCAACCCACTCATTATCCAATTGCAACGCATCGTCTTGTGTCGTGGCCTACATTATTGGCTATATATACATGTAAGGCCTCCATAGGAAATTCAACCTGTGAACTGTTCGCTTTGCTGAGATTTTGTCCAACTGACTGCACAGGCAAGGCCTCTGATGAACCTAAACACGCAATTCTATGAACCCTTTATAAACTAGGCTTTCTAGTTGCATAGTTGCATAGTAAGCAAACAGTGAGCTTAATGAATGACTTCCACAAAAAGTGATTAGGGAGTTAAGAGTATGTAGAAGAGGTCAAAAAAGAAACTTTTTATTTCATCCACTTGTTGCATTTGGGAGTATTTTGTTGATGAGACGGCTTTTGAAAACCACATTGCCCTTTCACCTCTTCTGTATCGGTTACATATGAGCACAATATGCTGCCTGTCCGATACAATCAATCCTCCCTTGTGCATAAAGACTCGTGTGTAGAGATGGTTTCAGTTAGCAATTGGAGTATCCAATTAAGCTTCAGACATGAGTGAGGCCAAAAGCAAAAAAGATCCAGAAGAGGACAGAGAGCTTTTTCATTGCTTACTTTGGGCCAAAGTACATCCATTGTTTAATGGGGATGGGTGGGATTTGGTGTAAATGATTACACTTTTATGAACTGCAAGTCAGCAACAGTCAGCAGTGAAGACAAATGTTTATTTTAAGGTTCTAAGACAAAACACTGACTGCAAATGATGAGCAACAAGGAACAAAGTACTATCAAATGTGTAGGAATAAAACCTGGAGCTGATTTACAACCACGATTCCCAAATTAGTTTTGCCCAGTTTCTTTCCACGGTATTTTTCTTAGCCGTATGTGACCATTAAGATGCTGTAAAAGGTAAATAAAAAAAAGAATGCAATGATTTTAAAAATATAGACCTATAATTTACTCATGGTAGAATATAGAAAATATATTAAAAATGTTGTTCTCTCATGAAAAAAAATATTGGATGATTTTTAATTTCATGCCAGCAACATGCCATTAAAAAGGATTCTAGTTGGTCAACAACTTTGAGTCTTCTTTGTGATATTTTTCACTTCATGATACATCAAATGTTTTTAATTGGTGAAAGGTCTTACTTGTAGGCTGGTCAGGTTAGCATCTAGACTCTTCTGCTATCAAGCTATGCTGCTGTAATAGATGTAGTACTGTATGTCATTTAGGCTTTCCTTGAAAAGACATAATCTGGATTGGAGCTTAGATTGCTCTAAAACTTGTATATGCCTTTCAGGATTGATGGTGCCTTTCCAGATGCTCAAGCTGCCAACTCCAAAGGCACTGATGCACCCTCATACCATCAGAGATGCAGGCTTTTGAATTGAACGTTGATAACAACATGGATAGTCCATCTCTTCTTAAATCCAAAGGATTTCGCATTTTAAATTTTGGCTCATCCGATAACAGAACAGTTTTCCAATTTGCTTTAGTTCATTTTAAATAAACAGAAGAGAAGAAGAGAAGAGAAATGCATTTCTGCATCATGGCAGCTTCTTTGCATGCCTCTTTGCATGCTTGCATATCACGCCTAGTCAGGTGAGAAGAAAGCAGCAGGACCCGACGTCATTAGTCCCAGAGTGCTGAAGGCCTATGCTAACCAGCTGTGTGGAGTACTCCGTTACCTATACAACCTGAGTCTGCACCTCCAGAGAGTCCCAGCGCTATAGAAAACATCATGCCTGGTCCCAGTGCAAACATACATGTCCTTTTATATATATGTGTATATTAATGTTTATACCTATATCTCAATATTAATCTATTTATCTTAATATTTATTTATCATAACTCAGTTTCTACACTCATTTTATATCAGTGCTTGTTGTTTGTTGTATATTTGCTGCTATGACAACTGAATTTCCCTCTGGGATTAATAAAGTTTCTCTGATTATGATGCGAGAGCTTTAATCTGCATTTCTGGATGGCACATTGAACTGTGTTCACAGACAGTGATTTCTGGAATGTTTGTGAACTCATGCATTGATTTAGATTGAAAGAATCATGTTTGCTTTTAATGTGATGAAACCTCAAGGCTCAAAGGACATCCAATTTTGATTTTCCACCTTGTTCTTTGCACACAGACTTCTCCAGATTCTCAGGATCATTTGATGATATCATGTACTGCAAATGAGATATTCAGTGTCTTCATAATTTTACATTGTAGAGCATGAAAGGTACACACAATTTATAGTATGTAGTTGTGTGCAGATTGGTGAACATCTTTATATTTCTACTTCTAAGAACCTACCTCATGTTACTGACTTGTTGTCAGAACACAGTGTGACTCAAAGACAAAAAAAACTTAAAGGCAGCTTTACTGCTGATTAAAAAACACAATAACTAAAACCGGGAAGGCTAAAGAAATCTAAACTAACTGACATAGGCGGAGACACAGACAATATGGATAACAGTAGGGAATCAGGGCAGAGAGGAAACACCCGGGAAAGGCAGCTGGACATAATCTAACTGACAAGACGGGGGAAGCAAAACCAAACAAGCTATACATAGGACAAGACACTGTCAGAATATATCAGGAAACATGAGAAAATACACTGAGATGTAGACTGACTAAATACAGGAAACAGAGGGAGGAGACAGAGATAATACTAGGAAGGTGCAGAACGAGGCTGAGAGAGCGAGGGATGGAGAGGGTGAGAGCGAGAGCACGTCACAGAGAGTGAGAGAAACCACACAGAGACATGACTGGGGAAACAGGCAACTAAACATGGAGACAAGACAAACTTCACAGGAAGGCACAAGTGATGAACCCCATCAGCCCCAAAAAACTCAAAACACAGTCAAAACCCAGGACCGTGACACCTGATGGCAAAATTATTCTCCAGGGCTTTCTTTTTTAGTACCACTTACTTTTTCAGCTTGTTGTTGGTCCATCTCAAGATCTTTGGAGATGAGTTACAGCAATTTTTTTCATGAAATATTAAATATGCCTCAGTCTAAACATTTGATGTGTTCTCTATGTTCTATTGTGAAGAAAATGTGAGTTTATGAGATTAGCAAATCATTGTGTTCAGTTTTTAAGATTTTACACAGCCCTCCAACGGATACACTGTAATAACGGTGATAATCCATCTGCTAATGTTATTGTATGACCAAGTAACTTTAATTATCAGTCCTGTCCATCTCAATCTCACTTGTGCTTTGTGCTTTTGAAACTTTTAACATCCTCACTAGGTAGCCAAAGACAGTGAACGTGATAAATATTGTAACTATCAATAATTAGCATCATCATCAACATTTTACTGTTTACCTCGGTTGTGTTAATTGCTACTAACTACAATTTTTAAGTCCTCAGATCAATTTCTGTTTGCTAGTACATGATTTCCACAAACGTATCTGTGTGCTGGGTTAGTCTGCCTTGGTGTCTTTTTAGAACTAGCGCACAGTTGGATAGATTTGACAATCAAATGTAATGTAGCATCATGTAGCATTATGCAGCAAAAGTAGGGAAAATTTCCATAAGAAGGAAAATCCCAGTGGAGAAAATCTGCTGGAAGCCATCTGCAAATTATATCTCTTGCAGTAGCCTCTCCCATAGCCACTGACTTCAGTGATTATAACACTTGGCCTAGCAATTTTGTGGTAACACTACTAGTTTTATTCTTGGTAAAGTGCGTGAAACCCGTTCAAGGGTAGACACTTCATTTGTGGAAAAGAACTAAAAGTGTTACAAGAAAGGTCTCGCTTAAATTAAATCTATAGATGAACAGTGGAAAATGCTTTTTTACAGATCCAGAAAAATAGCCACCAGGAGCCCACAAACCTGTTTCGCTTACTATGTTTATATTATTTAGAAAGTGGTTAACAGAGCCAAGGCTGAGAAAGTTTGCATTTCACTGAATTTGTGACTTTATTTGGTGAATACTCCCAAATATTCATTTGAGTAATTTGGTTAATCAATTACTTTCTGACTGTTTTACTATCTGGGGTGGCTGTAGCTCAGGTGGTAGAGCAGGTCAGCCACTAACTGGAAGGTTGGTGGTTCAATCCCAGGCTCCTCCAGTCTGCATGCCAAATATCCTTGGGCAAGATACTAACCCCAGTTTAAGAACCAGTTCATTTACCATATTTCACTAAAAACTATCTAATAT